>JAADYK010000190.1:0-30354 GCA_023338225.1 Halophytophthora batemanensis
AGAGCTCACTTAGCGTGCCCATGCCAAGGTCGCCCATGTTGCGGCTCGCTTCCAGCGCTCCAGGCGCTTGAGCATCAAACGTGTCGACCTGTGGATCAAGCAGCGCCAGCACCTCCTCAAACATGTCGGGAGCGGCTGTATCTATTGCTGTGCGACGAGCTTCTGAGCCACCTACCACGGTAAGAGCACGCAGAGCAGGAAGGGCAAGCAGATGGTGTGAGAGGCAAGGGAGGGCGCGTGTCAGGAGAGCTCCACGCGATTCGACGGTGCGCACCAGCGACCAGCGATGCAGCGTCCGTGTACGTGTCCTTCGGGCCTTCATAGTCTGAGCCATCAGCGCAAGACGCAGCGCCGCACGCGACTTCGTTCGTTCCCATGCTTCCTCCTGCTTGTCAGCTTCGAACTGCGGGCGACGGCAAATACAAAGAAATTAGCACCCTGTTGGCATTGATTTAGGACAAAAATACTGGACTTACTATCCCGCGTGCTTGCTGCTTCCAAGCGTTAGCAACGAGTCGGTATGGGGTACAAAGGAATTAGAGCGGTTTCACCCTTGTTTTATCACCAAAGAACACACGAATTACACTCGCAGATCCGGTTCCTGTCATCCACTTGAGCTATCGCTTCTCATAGAACAAGCTCGAAGCAATTGCAGATGCAGATGCAGATGCAAGCCGACGCCGATGACGCGCGCGGGGCTGCGTCCTCGAACTCGCAAGGCGGGCCCAGCGACGGCCTCCTGCTGACACTGGGACTCGACGACGCGTCGGTGGGGCTCGTTCCTGCTGCGTACGGTGCTGGCGCGCTGCCGTGCACCGCAGCAGCGGGCCAAGATGACAGCATGCTGACACTTCCCAACCTCGCTCTATCAATGGATGAACACGACACGGGGCTCGGCACCATCCATGATGTTGACGCCTCAGATATCCGCATCCTCTCCGCAATGCTGGCACCTGCCGACGCTCCGGAGGGTTACTGTGCCTCTGACTCCGACGCGTTGGCGTCCGCGACGTCGACAACCGGCGAGGACGATTCAGCATCGAGCTGTTACCTCTCTCAGCCTGGCAGCCACGTCTCCAGCCCGACCAGCAGCATGGAAGGAGCTCTCGGCAGTTCTCAACGACCGGCAGGGTGTCGGAAAGCGTCTTGTGAGTCTGGAGGAAGCGCTGCAACAGCGTCTTCTTCGCCGTCAAGCGGCGGCGAGAGGCAGGAAAGCGACCGCAAACAGCGGCGGAGACTGCAACTCGTGAACAGCGCGCGCCGGCATCGCTCACGCGCAAAGGCAAGTGTGTTCCCGGCGATGTTGCCAAACTCTACTTTTACCCACGTCTGTACGACTGACTGTTAGTGTGCTTGCTGCTGTATGTGACTACTCTCGCGACACATGACACGAGCACAGAGCGAGAGACTGAAACTCAAGACGGAGGCGCAGCTTCTGCAGCAGCAACTGGACGCCTTACGCACCAAGCACAACTTTCCGCGGGACAATAAGACCTCCGAAGTGTGGCTAGACGGCGCCATCGTGCAGCGCCACAAGCGACGACAGGCCGAGGAGCTCAACCTCCAGCTACGACAAGCGCTCTTCCAGCAAGGCCGGTTCCTGCGCGGCCTCAGGTCCTTTGTGAACCTCTCGGGGCCGTCAGAACTGGAGCTCAACATTTGTTCTCTGCTGCATTCGTACATGCATTTGCGGGAGGACCGCACGTCTCGAACTCGGGATCTCAAGGCTGTGTGTACCAGTGAGAAGCTGGACATGGCGAAGCGAGTGGTGCTGGCTGAGACCGAGTCAATGCTGCCATCTCTGACTCCCAATGCTGTGAGGAAGCCCCTTGATCTCGACGACCAGAGCTTTGGGATGACCACAGTTGCAGTGTACGCGTTCAATACGCTGGATGCGGTCAAGATCTTCCGAGCAGGCTACGACGCCTCGATGCATTCTTCCAGCGAGTGGCCGAACTACGCCCAGATCGAATCTTCGATGGAGGTCCTCAAGGTCCCACCGATGGAGCAGCAAGCAGACTATGGAGCCTGGAGACAAGTGTTCCAGCGGACTGGCACGGACGAGCAAGTGGCGGTGGAGGGTCGAAACCTCTTGTTCGGCTACATGACGGACAGCGGGGGCGTGTACATGTGGGACTTCGTGGACGCAGACGACTTGCACCCGCTGCGAAAGGGCACCACGGTGACGCGGGGCACCACTGGAGCGTACGTTTACTGCGTCGCTAGTGGTCTTCTTTGATTGCTGTGCTGTTTCCTGACGGTGTTAATGACTGTTATCGATGCTGGCAGGTTCGTGGTTCGCCGGGAAGTATGCGACGACGGGGTGGAGCGTGTGGTCTGTCGTGCTGCGTGCTCAGACATCCACCGGGTGGAACAGGCGCAGCTGAAACTCGACATGGACCGCTTCACCCAGACGTGCAATATGTCCGTGTACGAGACTATCAAAGAGGTTTCGGCACACTGACAACCTCCCTCGTCCAAGAGTGAGCCCTGCTCGCGGCTTGGCTGCTCGGAAGGAGCAGACCACTGTCTTCAGTTAGTCTGCCGAGACCCAGCCCCGCTAGATAGATTCATGCCCCTCAAAGCAGAGAAAGCGATATGGCACTCCTTTCCGATAGCCTTGAACGCTGACGGCCGCTAGCCAAAAGAACTGTTTCTCCGCCCCAATAGACCAAGAACGACACAGATGGGCGTGCATTGAGTGGTTCCGAACCACCGCACCAACAAAGATCTGAAAAACTAGGCCTGAAGGAGGCGACCATGCGTCTGGGGTTGGCAAGATAAGCAGGAGCAAATGGCACGCCACGCCATCCACTCCACGCACTAAATACATGTTTCTCATTATATCCAACAACTCAAGTACCACCCGGGGGAGCATCTTCGCGTCGCGGCGCTCGAGGACGCGCAAGTGCTCGGTAGCATGCACACAGCAGTCAAAGTGCAGTCCCAGCTCCAGGCGATCACGCCGTCACAGGGCGAACGCCAGGGCAATCTCCCTTGATGGTCTCGTAGACCATGGAGCCGCAGATCTGCGCGCCCTGCTTCTTCGACTGGGCGAAGCGGTGGATGTCCGGCGACAGCGTGGGCATGTTCACCGAGTGCACCTTGGTGCAAATGCTGCGGCACACCACGCGCTCCACGCCGTCTTCGCAGATCTCCGGGCGCACCACGACGCTGAGATTCACAACAGCAGCAACGCATATCCGACAAGTTAGCACCAGATCAACTTCATGCCGTCACAACCACCTTCTAGTTCAAGACCAAATGGCCAGCAAAGCGTGGCAAAACATACCACCCGATGACGTCGCGCTTGACCAGCGTGCTTTTCTGCATCGGGTACAGATCGTCGTCGTCCGCGTAGTCCCACACAAGCACGCCACAGCGGTCCGAGACACGGTAGAACGACAGTCCGCGGCTCTCAACAGCGATCACCTCGTCGCCTTCCACGTCGCTGCGGTAGCGACAGCCCGACACGCCGTAGCGCACGCTGTCCGAGGGCGCATCCACGACTTGGCCGTACGAGTCCAGCTGCGTGTAGTTGGGCCACGTGGACCCGCAGCCCAGGATGGCACCGCAGGCCGCCAGGAAGATCTGCGTCGTGTTCATCGTGTCGAAGGCGTACACCGCCACCGTCGTGGCGCCGAACTCGGTGGATGACGTCGTGATCTGCCGCGTACTGATGTGCGGGCTCAAGAACGGGATGCCCTCCGTCTCGCGAAGTACCGTCTGCTTGGCCATCTCCAGCTTCGAATCCGTGCATATGGACGCAAAGTCGCGAGCACGGGACGCCGGGTCCTTGCGGAGATGCGTGTAAGTGTGCAGGTAGCGCCGCATGTTGATCTCAGCGGTGAGCGGCGAGCCCAGCGAGAAGATCGACTTGAGGTTGCGCACGTAGCCTGTCTGCACAAACAGCGCGTGACGCAGCTGGTCGTTGAGCTCCTCAGCCTGGCGGCGCTTGTGGCGCTGAGCAATGGCCTTCTCCTCCCACTCGGCCACGGCGCCGTCCGCACGCAGTAGCTTGTGCTTGGAGCGCAGGAAGTCCAGCTGGTAGTTCAAGTAGTTCACCTCCTTCTTCAGGTTGATCATCTCGTTCTACCCGTCGACAAAGCCACCACACGCGTCAGTTCGTCCGCATAGCCCAGCAAGTCTACTAAACAACGCAGTACATACTTTCTTGCGCGAGCGGTGGCGACGTGCGCTGATGGCCACCTGCGCGCGGCGCTTGGCCTTGCGATCCTCCACACTGAGCTCTTTGTCGCTCTCTGTCTTGATCATGGCCGCGGACTCCGTGGCCGCGTGCTGTGACGTCAAAGTCGGGGTTGGCGTGGACGAGAGCGGAGCGGTCTGGCTCTTCAGCACACTCTCCATGAAGCTCGCGAGGCCGTAATCGGCCCCGGAAAGCGTTGGCGACACCGCGTCGTCGCTTCCGCTGTTGCTGCTACTGTCCGTGGTGGTGGTGGCGCCGTTGCTGAGCGCGGCGGGGCTCGTGGCCGTCGTCATCTCTCCTTCCGATGGGAGAGACGGCGGCGGAGTCAGTGGCTCCGGCACAGGTTGGCCTTGCTGCAGCAGTTCGTTCAGAAAGCTCATGTCCGGATCCTCCGCGTCGCCGTCCAGCAGCGCCAGCGGGTCATCCGCCATGGTAAAGCTCGTGCACAGGTCCATGTCAGGGGCGGTGGAGCTCAGGAAGTCTGTAACTTGCACACACGGTTCTGTGGGTTAGCGACCGCGACCACGACCGCGACCACGCAGCACAGGGCCATCGAAGGGCGAGGGGGCGAGCCATACCTGTCGCGAAGCTCATGGCAGCCAGCGGGGACGTCTGCAAGTGCTGAACGAGCGACGTTGGCGTCCGACGTCGAGACGAGTAATGGCACTCCAACAGGGTCATAGCCAGAAGGCACGCCATTGGCCAGATGGAGGGATCACTGAAGGCGTATGTTATGCCGTTGTGGTGGAGATGCGACATGAAGCCAATCAGGGCTCTGGATATGTAGGGGAAGGGTCGCTTGGTCCACCAGGTTGCTCACTCGAGCATCGACTGGCCCGAAGTTATGCCGAGTCGAGGCTCATAGCATGTTTGGATCGCACTGGCCCGCGTTTCTCTCCCATCCCCCCCCAGTCGCGCATAATTCCAGAATATGACATAAGTAAAACTTTGGAGACCGGCTACCGTCACATCTTCTTACCACCATTCTCTGAAGGCCCGAACGGATACTTTTGTGCCTTTTGCGGACCTAGCAGAAGTGTCTTCCAGCCAAATGGAGGACGAAGGGCTTGGTGGCGAGCAGCTCCGCATGCGCCAGAGCCTGCTGTACGCCGTGGGCTGCATCTGCGACGAAGAAGGTGTGCGCTGCCCCGCCCTGTTGGCGGGTAGTGCTCTTCTTGTCGTGCCCCTTTTGCCGTGCTCACTGGCTGCACGCTGCTGTCTGTCCGTCGCCAGCACAAAAGCAGCAGAATGAACGGCATGCGCGGCAAAAGCCCGCCATGTCTAAGGAGGCATTGGCACTGCTTGCCGACATCGTCTACAAAGAGACAGAAGGTTTGTGCATGGGAGATGCTGCTTTAACGTACTAGCCCCAGCATCTACGTTTCTCGTGGCAATCGCCTCTCAGTTGCATGCTACCCCTGCATGTGCCTCGTAGTGATGGCGACGGACCTGCAGTTCTTCGCGCGTCATGCCAACAGGAAGGTTGTCAAGCCCGAAGACGTCACGCTCTGCGCCCGGAAACACGCGTCACTAGTAAGCAAACTGCTATTACTCCGACCTACAGTTGCTCGACAAAGCCTAACGGCCACCTTACCGTGCTGCTTGTTTTGTCCTTCACCCTGGAGTAGACGAACCAGCTTCAAAAGTATCAACGGGAGAACTTGGGCGCCAGCAGCAGCGCGGGTGCGACAGGTTCCAAACGACGGCGCAGAAACGTTGTGGACTCGGACTGATGGTAGTGGCCAAGGTGTCTTCAATGGCGGTGCCCTGTCTTGTCTGTGCATTCCGAGCCATCTCTGGCAAGGCGCTATCGGTTGTGCTAGTGGAAGAACCCGTTGACTCCAAGTCCGCTCGAGGGTGAGACTGTGCCGCCGCTGCCCTTCATCTTGGCATCGCTTTCCAGCCTTCTGTACTCGTTCAGTAACCGCAACGACGCCGTCTTGCGACGGATGGCTTCAGGGCTGTGGACGACGCGCCGTGGCGGGTTTATGGAGCTGTTGGACGCCTGCTGGAAGACTTGCTTGAGCAGATTCACTTGTTTGGCTTTGGCTTCCAGCTCGTCCAGTAACGGACCTAGCGCTTGTGAGAGCTGCGCCGAAGATGAGCCGCTGCCTGCAGAGCCGCTGCATTTGCTGTTCGCGTCCATCTGGGAGACAACCTCCTTGTATCGCGTGTTGAGCGCCTTGAACTCCTTCTCCGCGGCTTCTACAGCCGTGCCCAGGTCTTCCATGAGTTGGCACTAATGCGACAACCACCAAACACAACACTGCAAGTTAGCTCACCGTCCACGCTTTCCAGCCCACGTGTTACCCTCCTACTCACCTGCATGGTGCTGTTGTAAGCCTTAGGCGAAGCAGTCGGCACTTTGATAGCAGGAGGTTTGTGCTTGGTGCTGCGACGAGTAGCCCTTGGGCTCGTGTGCCTTGGGGTTGTTGCTCGTAGTGCTGCTTCCACGTTGGCTGTCATTGTGGGCGACAAGGCAGATACTGGCGAAGGCGGTCGTTCTTCCTCCCGCCGCCGTTCAGCCACCCTCGTCACCCTTGGTTGGCTTTCACCGCTGCTGCTTCGTGGAGTGTTGCGACGCGACTTGGCAGTCTGTCGATGAGAAGACATGGAGCCTGGAGTTGTTGCGCTGGTATCGTTGAGCGTCGGCGTCACGTACGTGGTGTCGCAGCGCCGCAGCGCATCCTGGACGTTCCCGATGAGCGAGAACGACGGCTCAGTTGAGTTGCCTAGCAGGAAGGGAATCTCCCTACGACAAGCCACGGAGCAGTGGCAAAAAGAAGCAAGGTGAGATGGTTGTAACGCGCTTTTGTAGGTCATGTGAGCGCTCGGCAGTAGAGACTCACTTTCCCAGATTGGCCTCGCGTAGCAATGTCAGGTTGTTCACGCTCTTGGTCTTCTTCAGCTTCTTGGCCGATGTTGACGAACCCTTTGCTGCTGAAGCCTTTTTCTTCTTCTTCGTGGTGCGTGTCGAGGATGTTCCAGCACTGATCCGTGCTGCAGCCGCAGCCGCTTCGGCCGCTCTTCTTGACGTCGCTTCGCTGACAGCAGCAGCGCTCGCACGGCTTGCAGCAGTGGACCTCGACAGCGTCGACTGGCGCTGTTGCTGCTGAAGCAACCTGTTTTTCTTGTTTGCCTCGTTGACAGCCTCCGTGGTCTCCCATACTTTCGCCACCAACTTCTCGTTCAGCTGAGAAATCGCTGCCACTGTTTGCTTTGGAGGCAAACACACAGCAAGCACAGCATGCAGTACTATGAGCATCGTTGCAGTCGTAGCTCAACCAGAATTAGCTCGACTTTCTCAATGCCAGCCATCTGTGCTAGCTCACCTCAGAGTCCCGTAGCCGCTCTCTGCTCTCCGCGTGGTTAGAAGATTCGCGCTGGAACTGCGCCTCCAGCATCTCGTTTCGCTCGGTGGCAGCCTGGTGCTCCTGCCGAGCATTTGAGAGTTGTTCTTGCAGCTCCTGAACGATGCGTTTATGATCACGTTCAGCCTCCTTCCTATCTACAACGCCATCAGCAGACACGTCAGTACTCGAGCGAAGTTCACGGACACCATCATAAACACAGCATACCATTTTGTGCGCGCGCGCGATGAGACTCGGATATCTCAAGCTGTGTTTTCAGATCATCTGCTTTGGCCGAGAACGTCTGCGTAAGCTCCTGGAAGTGCATGAGCTCGGCTTGCGTTGCTTTCTTGCGCTCCTCGCTCTTGACCAACTCCAACCTCAGTTCCTCTCGCTCGCTTCGCAGTGAATCGTACGCCGCCCTTGCCGACTCCTTCATTTGGCCGAGTTCGTACGAGAACTTCTTCTCGGCTGACGCCAACTCTGCTTCGTGCTGTCCTCACCAACAACCAAAGTCACACCGTTAGAGCACTATCATCCGCATAAACGAAGTTTGCAGCGACACATCATTTACAACGAACTTACCTTGCGAGCCTTGACTTTTGTGTCTGATAACTGCTGCTTCAACGACTCGCGCTCTTCCTCGAGGCGGCAGATCTTGTCCTGTAGGGCCTTGAGCGCCGACAGCACAGCGCGACTGCCCTGTGCGCTCCCACCGCTACCTCCACCCACCATCGGCATAGCGGACACAGCCGCATACTTCCCTGTTCTCAACGACGACGGAGAAGCCGTGCCGAACAGCTTCTTGTTGAGGCTGAGTCGCTCGCCACTTGTCATGCCTTGGTTTGTCGTATCAGTGTGCTTGTCGAATAGGTACTCTCTCCGGTTCCTCGAATCAGTCTCATTCTCCCTCAAGGACGTAGACTTGGCTCGCGTCTGTCCTGAAGACATGTGCTTGCTCGGCTGTGCGGGGTTGAAGGACGCATGGCGCCGCTTGAACGCCCCGTATTCCCCTGCTCGAACATCAGCTGTGGTTGCAACGTTCATCCCTCCCATGGCTGTCGCTGCCGTCAGATATTCGCGAAGAGCAGTAGCTGACGACAGGGCAGGAACTTTGGCCCCGAGAAAATCCCCGGTCTTACCATCGCCGTGATCAGCTAGCTTCTTGAGCGTCGCCTTGAGCTCCTCCATCTCTTCTCCAGGTGTCGTCCGCGTCGAAATGGACTGCACGGAATCGTCCAGCGAGGTCGGACTGTAGGCAGACTTTCCTCGAGTCTTGTACGCTGTTGTGCGCTGCTGCTTCTGTGCAGTGGGTTTAGAGGTAGACCCCTCGTTCTCGTTCTCATTCTCCACAGACTCGTCGCTGTCGCACAATTCATCCACAGGACTTGGATACGCATCGGGGCACTCCTCGTGCTCACTCTCGTCCTCACTGCTCACAGTCTCGTCACGAGATGAGACGTTCTTTGTAGGCTTTTCGCTGGTAAGAGGAGCCGGACCAGGAGTGCGTGAACGCCCGCTCTTCCGTATTGCTGGCGTTGACGCTTGCTGTTGGTTCGCGTGGCACGCTCTATGTCTGTCTGTTGTAGTGGAGCCTCGTGAGAGGCTCCGGTCTTGCTGCTTTTGGGCCGGAGTTTTCCTCCTGCTGCTCGCCTTCGTCACAGTGGCTTTCTTGCCACTACTTTGCTTCTCTTGCCACGCCGACGACCGCGTCTTCCGGGGCGAAATGAGGATCCGGCTGTGCGACGAGATCTTGATCACCTGCTCCTCCGCATCCGACGAGAAGTAGGACACATCGTCCTCGCTGGCCGAAGCTGACATCCCGCTCTCGTCCATACTCGTCGTTCTTGCGAGTCTCCCTCAAGCTCTACTTCCTCCCTCAGCTGGTCGCAGTCTTGGCGAAAATGGAGAGCACGTGCCCTTTGGCGTAGCTCAGCGCTGAAACAACTAGCATCGGTTGGGACCCTTCGGGTCTGGAAGACAAACAAGCGCTGTGTGCTATGCAATTCACTGGATCCGACTCGAAACGCCTCAACGACAAGGCCTAGAAAGCTTGCTATCTGCCGCCTCTCGTCTTCACTTTGGGAACTCCTGGCAATTGGAGTGAACTTAACCCCACGCTTACAGCTTGGACGCGGCAGTACCTATCAATCAGAGGCGAACCAAGCGTGGAAGCAGTGCCGGGTCAAGCACAAGACGTTGGCAAACAACTGGCATGGATTAGCTCTCGGCTCAGTCTTCATCACTTTCTGGCTGCTGCCTGGGTCAAATCCGCTTTGTCGCCCCACAGACAACCAACCACGCAGTTCAACACGCATGCTTTACGGACTTTGCTGCTTGACGGCCGTCTGCGCAGCCACACGTCCGAAGACCACGCACTCCGCCAGCGAGTTGCCGCCCAGACGGTTGGCGCCGTGCAGGCCGCCCGAGACTTCGCCGGCGGCGTATAAGCCAGCAATTGGCTGGCCTGCTTGGTTCAGCACCCGCGTGTCCTCGTCGATCTTGAGGCCGCCTGGAGACAGACACACAAAGTAAGCAGCAGCCCAAAAATCCTCTCCAAAAGCCACGGAATAGCTCCACGCTCAAGAGTTCTTGCACGTACCCATCGTGTAGTGGACCGTGGGTGCCACCTCCATGACTTGGATCTCCACGGGCGTGTCGACACTGGCGATAGGCTTAATCGGGAACGGGAAGGTCACCTTGCCGTAAGGGTCCTGCTCCGATCCCGTCGCCGCCTTGGCGTACGCGTTCAGCTGGGCCAGAACATCCTCCGCGTCGTCAAAGTGAGCAAACTCGGCCGCTTCCTTAACCGACTGCACGGCAGTGACGATGCCCACGTGCTTGTAGAAGCCTAGCGACGAGGCCATCGCCTTGGCGCCGTCCTCGAACAGCAACATGAAGCACGAGTTGCCGTCCTGCTCCAGCATGGCCTGCGACACCTTGTCGCGTGTCGACAGCTCGTTCACGAACCGCTTCCCGTTCTTGTTGAACATAAGCGCACCAGAGCCACGCATGGCTTCGGGACACAAGATGCGGTGGCCCGCCTCGCGGTCCTTCGGGTTCACGAAGCCCGTTGGATGCAATTGCACCTTGTCCATGCCCACGAGCTCCGCGCCCACGGCCTCGCCAAGCTTCACGCCTTCACCCAGAGCCCAGGGACCGTTCGTGGTCGGGAACTTCTCCATGCCGGGCGCATAGCGCTTCAGCATCTCGTGGCTGGCCGAGAAGCCGCCAGTGGTAAGGATCACCCGAGGACTCTGCGTCGTGATGACCTGACCGTCCGTCGTGTGCAGCTCCACACCTGTCACGGTAGCGGGCGTAGTGGTGGAGTCCAGCAGGAAGTGGTCTGCCGTGGTGTTCACAAGCACTTCCACGTTGTCGAGAGTAGCCACGTGCTTCTGCAGCGCGCTGATGATGGCGAAGCCCACGTTGGGGCCGCTTTTGTTGCGGTGTGTGCGCTTGGCTGAGTGACCACCCAGCTGGGCCAGCACCGACAGGTCGACTTCGTACTTCTCCAGGAACTCCACGGCGTTGGGCGTCTGTGTCAACGTTCAAAGCATGGATCCAAATGAGCACGGCCAAAAGGGAAGCTCGGCGCGATGCTGTGCACGGCTTCGAAGCAAAGAGAATTGTGGCGCAGGGGTGGAGAGGGATGTTACCTTGGGGATGAACGTGCCCACGAGCTTCTCGTCCGAGAACCCTCCGCCAGACTTGAGCGTGTCTTGCGTGAACACGGGCTCGTCCGCATCGTCCAGGGCGGCGTTGATGCCCGAGGACGCCTTGGCCGAGTTGCCACCCAACTTCTTCTCCTTCTCCACGAGCAGGATCCTCAGCGACGGGTTCAGCGTCGCCGCTTCAATGCTCGCGGTCAGGCCTGCACACAAATGCACACAAATGCACACATGCACATACACATATACGTGCGCACGTGCGCGCAGAACCACACAAGCCACTCGTCAGTCGTGGCGCTCCAGCAGCTCGCACGAGACTCCAAGCGTGCGTGCACTTACCGGCGAGGCCGCCGCCGATGATGGTCAGGTCCACTTGCTTCTCCATGGGGACCGAGGCTTGGGACACGCTTCTGGCGATGGTAGTGGGCGTCGCGGGCAGATAGTAGATGTACAGATAGGACACGAGGCTGAGACTCAGCAGCACGGGCAGCGCCACGAGCAAAAGCGCGGCGGGGGTATTGCGGCGTCTTGCGGGGAAGACCGCAGAATACAGAGTCATGAGCATCGGTCACCTGCGTGAGCTCGCCGCTTGCTGTTTCCAGCGCACTCTCGCATCTGGCAAGCTCCGACCAATTCCATGGAATGGGACGTCGGCGCAAAGATACGTTGAAGCGGGTCAGATTGACAGTGTCGCCGCGTCTTTGCTCCTCCAGCATACAAAGACCAAGATCAAGCGCACCGAGCAGGAATTGGGGCCAACGCGAGCCTAACACGTGGAAACACGTGGGAGGCAGGCACATCAGGCATGCTGGTGCATGGGGCGAGGCAGGGCGGGGCGGGGCGGGGCGCTGGAGGCGCCAATGGCAGGGGATGCAAGGCTCGCACACGTACGCGGTGGCAGGCGGCGCGGAAGGCGCGCGGGGACTCGCATCTGGAGGGGGGAAGGCAAACTGGCTGCGAGTTCCAGCTTTGGGCGCCAAAGCGACGTGAACTCGTGTCTTTACGCCAACGCGACCCAGTGCACAGCAACAACTGCAAGCAAGCAAGCGAGTAATGGCAGATATATGATAGATGCTGGAGGTAGGCGGCGCCATGCGGCCGCCACTTAGCCCTTGATAAGCGTGCGGCCCTGCAGGCCCTTCTGGAAGGCCTTGACCACGCGCAGCTGGGCGCGAATGCGAGCAAACCCGCGCACCCAGAGCTCCTGGCCTCGCACCGACGTGGCCTTGCGCACCTCCTCCGTGTCCACCTCGCGGCAGATGGCCATCCAGTTCGGCGCGTTCTTGACCGAGATGGAGCGCAGCACGAGGCCAAGCGGCAGCGAGACGAAGCCCATGCCGATGCAGGCGAACCACTGGCCCACGTCCAGCGGCTTGCAGTTAAACCAGTCGCCAGTCCACTGCACGATGACCACCTGCATCAAGATCTGCAGCACGCAGACGTAGAGGAAGACGCGGTTCTTCGTGATACCCGTAAAGATGTTCAGCTCGTCGTGGATCTTGCGGCAGTTGAGCTCGTTGAAGAGCTGCGCCCACACGAACGTGTTGAACACAATGGTCATGTGCTCCGTCGGGTCGTCCTCATTCTCCTCAGTCAGGTCCGACTGGCGGCCCGAGGGGATGCCGAACCACTTCTCGCCCGTGAACACGATGACCAGCAGCAGCACCAGCTGGTAGATGGACTGGCCGATAATGTGCTTGGTCATCTTCTTCGAGATAAGAGGCTGCGTCTTCGGGTACGGCTTGCGCTCCAGCAGTGCCTGAGTAGGCTCCTCCGTGGCCAGCGCCAGCGACGCGAACGAGTCCATGATGAGGTTCACCCAGAGCATCTGAACGGCCGAGAGCGGCGACTGCTCCAGGATCACCGCGCCCAGGAAGGCCAGCACGATGGCCACCACGTTCACCGTCAGCTGGAACTGCAGGAACTTGGAGATCGAGTCGTACACGTTACGCCCCCACTTGATAGCGTTCACGATCGAGTTGAAGTTGTCGTCCATGAGGATAATGTCCGACGCGTCCTTGGCCACGGCCGTGCCGCTGATGCCCATGGCAAAACCCACGTTCGCCTTCTTGAGTGCCGGGGCGTCGTTGGTGCCGTCACCCGTCACAGCCACCACCTGCGGGCCGTGCGGGATCACATTGCTCTGCATGAGCCCCGTCACCAGCGTGTACTTGTCCTTGGGCGATGAGCGCGCCAGCACACGCAGCATGGGCCAGATCTTGTCGAACTCCGACTGGATGATGGTGCCCTGAGCGTCCAACACGCGCGAGCGGAACGTAAGACCGTCCATGACCAGCGAGCCGTCACCAGGCTTGATAATGCCACACTTGCCAGCGATAGAGCGCGCCGTGGTGATGTTGTCGCCAGTCACCATGCGGACCGTGATACCAGCGCGGTTGCAGTGCTGGATGGCACCAGGAACCTCCGGGCGCACGGGGTCCTCAATACCCACGATAGCCACACACGTCAGATCCTTCTCCACGTCGTCATCGGCCCAGTTGTTGAGCTCCGAGGCTTCCACGTCCAGGTCGCGGTACGACAGACACAGCGTACGGTAGCCCTGCGACGCGTACTTCTCAATCACCTCCGAGCCGATCTTGGTCTTGCGAGCGCTGTCCACCGCCTCGAACGAGCCGTCGACAAGCTGCAGCTGGTTGCACAGCCCCAACACCACCTCCGTGGCGCCCTTGGTGTACACACGGCACTTGCCAGGCCCACGGCTCACCACCACCGACATGCGCTTCTTGGCGCTACTGAACGTCAACATGTGCACGACCTCGTTGTTCGCGCGGATCTCCGGGTACTCCACACCGCCGTCGCGGATGAACTGCAGCAGCGCGCACTCCGTCTTGTTGCCCGTGTGCTCGGGCAGGCCGTTCTCCACCTTAGGTGGCAGGATCTCCGCCGTCGAGTTCACAGCGATGCCGTAGCACAGGGACTCCTTCGTCGCGTCGCTCAGCGCGCCCACGCCTTCTGCAGCCGACGAGAACTCCTGGCCGCCCACCCAGAGCTGCATGACCGTCATGCGGTTGGTCGTGAGCGTGCCCGTCTTGTCCGAGCAGATGGTAGTAGCGCTGCCCATGGTCTCACACGCGTCCAGGTGACGCACCAGGTTGTTGTCCACCAGCATCTTCTTGACCGAGTAGGCCAGCGCAATGGTCACAGCCAGAGGCAGACCCTCCGGGATAGCCACCACCAGCACCGTAATGGCGATGATGAAGAAGCCCAGGTAGTCACTGATGTACGAGTTGTCCCAGCCCTTGTCGTCGATGCCGAACGTGTCGATGGAGAAGCGGATGGACATGATCACGAACACCAGCAGCGCCACTACCGTGCCCAACTGGCCGATCAGGATCGTCAGCTTGTACAGCTTGCCCTCCAGCGGCGACTGGGTCTCACCGTCTTCGCCATACTCGTTGTTGTCCTTGTTATCGTCCTCGGCCGTGTCCTTGGGCGTCTCAATCTCCACGTACACCTCGCCGTCTGCCGGGTCCTTCCCAGCATCGTCCTTCTTCTCGCTGCTTCCTTCGGCAGTCGACTTGGCCTTCTTGCCGTTGATCAGGCTCTTGATGATGCCCGCCTGCGAGTTCTCACCCACACACACCACCAGCATCTTGCCCAGACCTTCCATGACCTTGGTGCCTGAAAGCAGGAACGGGTTCTCGCGGTTCTTCACAAGCAGGTCCGACTCGCCTGTCATGGCGCTCTCGTCCATCTTGAGCTCCTTCTCGTCGAAGACCATGCCATCCGCCGGGATGATGTCACCCAGGTCCACGCGCACAATGTCTCCCACCAGAAGGTTCCACTTGCTCACCTCGCACGGGATGCCGTTACGAATCACCTTGATCTTCTCGTCCTCCTTGACGGCGTTCAGCGAGCGGAACTGCGCCTCCTTCTGGTAGTCGTTCACAGCCGTCACGATCGTCACGACCACCACGGCCAGGATGATACACGCGCCTTCCACCCAGCCCGTGTCCTTGTGGTCGCCCACCGTGGACGACAGGATGATGGAGAAGACGCCCGAGATGGTCAGCACGATGATCGTGATGTCCTGGAAGGCGTCCCACATGAGCTCCAGGAAGCCCTTGGACTTGGGCGGCGCGATGTAGTTGGACCCGAAGGCGTCCTCGCGCGCCTTCAGGTCGCCCTCGTCCTGCGCGTCCAGCCCGCGGCGCAGGTCCACCCGGAGCGCCTCCGCCACGCCCTCCAGGCCGCCCACGCGCGTGAGCTGCTCTTGCTGCTCCTCATGAGGCGTCTCCACCAGCCGGATCAGGTCCCCCGTCACCAGCTTGAACG
Source organism: Halophytophthora batemanensis (assembly GCA_023338225.1). Lineage (NCBI taxonomy): Eukaryota > Oomycota > Peronosporomycetes > Peronosporales > Peronosporaceae > Halophytophthora > Halophytophthora batemanensis. The sequence goes on from JAADYK010000190.1 coordinate 15,525, forward strand.
CCATGGCCGCCTGCTCTCCTGCTGCTGCTCTCTGTCCAGCGTCTTGGGTTGTGGCTCGAGAGGCAGAGGACGAACGCGTCGAAGCCCGCTTAGTCGAAAGCTGCCTTTGCTTCCACCTGCTCCCACAGTGCAAGTTTCTAAATGCGGCGCTTTCGACTAAGCCGCCGAGGGGGGGGGGGTGAAGGCGGGGGCGCGGGAGGGGGCGTGCTTGCTCCAAATCAGCAGAGCGGTCCAGCCGAGACGAGCAGAGCCGAGCGGGGAAGAGCAGGCCCGCTCGACGACACTCAACAGCAGCGCCGGCCATGGCGTCGTGTGGTGGTGGGTCAGATGGCGGGGAAGGCGAGCCCACGCGGGCTTCAGTATGCGGGCGGGCGTTATGCGCTAGGGGCTGGGTTCTAAATCGGTGGGATGGGCGACATCTTCCGTTGAGGCAAGGCCTCGTTGGGCAGAAACGCCTCGGGATGGGCCTCCAGCGAGGCGGAGAGGTGGGCCGCTGAGCGCGGATCGAGCGGCAAATGCTGCTGAGCGCTGCCCGCGCACAAGGTGAGGCGGGTTTGCGCCACGCATGCTGGCTCGCTGTTTGACGAGGGGAGGCCCACGGCATCTGGACGGGAGCTGGGGCGGGCGGGCTGGCTGGCTGGCTGGCTGGCTGGCTGGCTGGCTGGGCGTGCACGCGCACACATGCACACGAGGCACCTCTATTCCTGGTCAAAAGGCGGATTGGACGACCCGAGCGGCTGTGTGAGGCTTCAGCCTCATTTCGCGCGCTCCCATCAGTTTCTATTTGTGGTGGTCCAACCCCGATCAACGGGGCGAGTCCAATGCGTTTCCAGCGATCATGTGGTGCTGCAGGTACCTCCATCAGTCTCCACTATTGGCGCGCCGTTGGATTTTTCCGACGATGTGTCGCAGTATCCATTTCCGCAGGTCTCGACAATGGCCGAAATGGAGCAAATCGCACAATCGACCGCCACTCCAAGGACACTCGCTCAGCGAATTTGCTGGCAGCCAGGCATGGGCGTGGCTCGCCTCCATGTGCATGGCGCTGGCCGCAAATAGCTCGCGCGCAGATATGAGCGCGGGCATGGAGCGCGGGGCTCATTCACCTGCGTGGGCGCGTGCCTCCAGCCCAATGGCGGTCGATATCACGGGCTCGAGGCCGGACAAGACGCTGAACCCCTCGCCGCTGACCGGCGCGTGACGGCAGGTCAGGTCGCCCGGCCTGCGCGTGGCATGATGAGCGATCGGCCGGACGCGAGGCAAGGCTCGCCCTTCCATCCTCCTGGCTATGTCGACGAACTGCCCCATCTGAGTCGGCTTAATCGATCGGAGCCGATCTTCGCGGTGTCGCTGGCCTCCATGTGTGCGCCGTTGCGTGTGCTGGCCTCTTCGATGGGAAGCACTCGATTCGACACCCCCACGGGCTCACCTCGCCCGAGGGCCGGACTTTTGACGCCCGAAAGGCCCAGCGCGGAGCTGGCGCCTGGCTTCTTGCTGCGCACGGCTATCCGTGGCTCTGTAGCGCACCGGATCCATCCGCCGCTGGCAGCGGATATCTCCACGATCTTCCACCAGGTGGCCGTGGCGCGAGCAGTCGCATGGAGCGTCCAAGACGGATTCGCTGCTGCTGGGCGGCGGGGCTCAGCTGGAATGCCAGACGCCGTGGCGTTTGTCCTCCCCAGGCACCGGCGCACGCGGCAGGCGGACAGCCGTCTGGACTTGCGGATGCCTGCGCTGACAATTCACGTGCCGCCGCGTTAGTGGCGCTGATTCGGCTGAACTTGCGCTGCACGCTATCGAGCGCGTGGTAAGCTTGCAAAGCTCGAAGCTGGCGCTTTGGCCGGACTTTCGCGTTGATGACCGGGGTGGGTGGGGCTGCTGGCGCCGGTTCGCGATGGGCTGGCCGCCAGAGATTTGGCCGCGCACGAGTTCGTCCTCTGCCAGTTGAACACGAGCGAGCGATTCGACTAAGCGGCCGATACACTTCGGTGGCAGTGCCACCGTAGTCAGTACGCCCGACTGAAGACCCAAGACCCAAGACGGAGAGAGCAGAGGGCTACCTCTTCTGGGAGGAGATCTAGTGCCAGGACGTGCACACGAGTGCGGATGCGTGTGCCAGTGCATGTGCATGTACGCCAGGTCTGAGGCCCTGGAGCAGAGCCTAGGCCGATGACTGACAATCGATCCCTCATCAACGCGTTCAGACGGAGCCATCACCCCATGCACCCGCCACATACATCCCCTGGCGGCGCAGTTTGAGCCATGCTGCCCCGAGCCTCCCGCGCCTTCCACGTCCTCCCTCCCGTCTTCCGAGCTGGATTCTCCCCGCGCTGCTCGCTGCCCCGCTGGATTTTCCGCCACAACGCTCCCCGAGCGGCTGCGACGATGGCCCTGGTCTGGAAGCTGCGCGAGCGACGCGCTCGTCTTGAAGCCAGCAACAAGGCAGCCATCGCAACGGTTGAAGCCGCTTTAATCGAATAGATATCTTCCGTGCTTCTCCCGACATGCACTTGAAGCGAGCTCTTGCGACAGCCAGCGCGAAACGTGCGCGGAGGGCGTGCGGCTGTCTCCGGTTTCAGAGACGGCCATGGAGCATGGCGACCAACGAGCGGTGCCACCGCTTGCAGCCGGGGTGAGTGGCAGACAGAAGTTCTCATACCCACCCAATTCTCTTGAGTCAGCCGCGGGGCTGCTTCATGACAAGGACGGAGACGCGCTGCCAGCAACCACACTCACGATACGCTCCTGCGTTGTGGGCTACAGTTGTCTTCGACCGCAGTAAAACCAGGAGGGAGCTCCGTGCTGCTCGGGTGCGACACACAAGACAAAAGACATGCACGGCAAGGAGGAGCGCGTCGGGCGCCACGTCAGGCAGCAAGCAGGCCCCCAAAGCTCCGTCTCTATATAATGTGGTCGGGATCCTACGTAAGCCTCGCAGCGAGCAGCCACCCAAGAGGCCAGCTTCCAAGTGCACGCTGCTGCCCGCAGCCACGACCGCTCTTCTCGGCTGTTTTCTATCATGGAGAGTCTTGGCCGCGTCCGTCGCGCGAGATCCGTTGCCACACAGGCGTCCTTCTCTCGGCGTTCCTCGCTTCCGCGCCAACCCAAGCGGCAGGCGTCAACAAGAAACAATGGGAGGAAGACGCCCAGGCGGACGGAGCGAGCGTTGTGCTGGGCTGGGCTCGACTTACTCCGACTTGGCGCCCTTGATGACGCCCACCTGCGCGGGGCGGATGACGCGCTCGTTCAGCAGGTAGCCCGTTTTCATGAGCTGGCCAATGGAGCCGGCCTCCTTGGTGGGGTCCTCGTACTCGAAGAGCGCGTCGTGCACGTTGGGGTCGAACTTGTCGCCCACGGCACCCACCTGGTTGATCTTGAACTCGCGGAAGACCTTCTGCAGCTGCTTGTCCGTCATGACCACTCCCTCGTGCAGCGACTTGATGGACGGCAGCAGGTGCTCCGGCTGCAGCTCCTCCACCACGATGCTCTCGTGCGCGCGCTTCAGGTTGTCCGACACCTCCAGCAGCGACTTGGCGAACTTGGAGATGGCGAACTCGCGCGCGTTGTTCACGTCCACGCGCGAGATGCGACGCACGTTCTCGGCGTCGGCCAGCGCGCGCAGCAGACGGTCGTTGCACTCCTTGTTCTTGGCTGTCAGCTCCTCCACCTGCTTGGCCAGCTCCTCGGCGTCCGCGGGCTTAGCGGCCTCCTCGGCCGCGGGCTTCTCCTCCGCGGGCTTCTCCTCCGTCTGGGGCTTCTCCTCCTCGAGGCGCACGAACGTCTGGCACACGCCACGCATCTGCTGCTGCGAGGCGCGGGACACGCTGCGCACGGCGGCGCTGGACAGAACGGCACGACGGAGCATGCTGCTGGTGCTGTGGTGCTGCGGTGCTGTGAGGTGGAAGGGGGAGGCGGGCTAGCAACGGCGGCGGCGGGTGCTGCTGCAGGTGCTGCTTGCTGGTTCTTCTTGTTGCGTCCGACGCTGCTGGCCGTCAAACGGGTGGTGTGGTGCCGAGTCTCGGCGTAAATACGGCCGAAAAGGTAACTTCAACGGTAAAAAGCCCTTTTTACGGGATACGCCTGGCCTTCTAGAAGGTTACGCAGCTTTTCGTCTCGATGTATCCCAAAGGTACCAAGGCAAGCCCCACAGGCATTGGACGCCATCTTCAAGCGCTCGGGACCTGCTTGGCCAGCACGGACGGGCCCAAGCTCGGCGACAAGGCCCATGTTTTGTGCTCGCTTGGACACCACTTCGCCGGCAAGGTGGGGGCCGCTGCGGCTGACACCAGCCCATGCAAGGTCTGCCGGAGTTCCTGCTCGGATGGCGAGGCCGTGGTGGCGTTTCTGCCGGCCGGCCGGCCTTGCCAGCATAGTCCTGGTTCAGGACGGAGAAGGAGCTGCAGCGTTGCCCACACTCGAAATGCTTTGGCTGTGGGGGCGGAGTGGGTCGTATGGGCCGCGCGGATCTCGCCGAGAAGCACCTCGACAAGTGCTCACCGTCCATCCGCTTCATGGAGAGTCTCGACCCCAAGTGGCGTCCGAGCTGGTATGACCCCAGCGTACTCCAGCTTACCATCACCTGGTATGACTTTGCTCGCTGAGCGAGAAGTGGTGGTGTCTGCATTCGGCAAGGTGGAGGCTCGGCCTGCAGTGTCAAGACTTGTGTTCGCGAGGCCCAGTTGCAGGAGCTGTGTAAGGTTCATGGTGGCGGTTCTCGTTGCTGGTTCGCTGGCTGTATTGAAACTCTCGTGTCGAATGGATTCTGTAGTCCTCCTGGTGGCAGACGGCGCTGTGCCGAACCCGGATGCATCAAGCGTGCACGTGTGCACGGCCATTGCGTCTCACACTGGACAAAGAGAAAGGCACTTCGAAGCGAAAGCAGGCCGACGCCAGCAAACGCCAGCACGAGCGAAGCGGCCGCGGCTGCGGGAAGCTGGATTAGTTGTTGTGCGCGCAAGAACACTTAGCAGCACGGCTAAGGACGCCAAACCATCTACAGAAACGAACCTTGCGCCAGCTACGCAGTGTGAGCACGAGTAGACCTTTTCGCTGGCGATGCTGCGGTTGGTTCTCCCGCGTCACAAGCACATCTTCGTCGTGTAGTGCAGAGTGCACACTCACGTTGAAAGATGAAGCAAGTAGACACCAGAGACAGAAGGCAAACAGCACTGCATTCAGACATTATGAGCCCACCAAGATGCAATTGGGAATGCAAGTTGGGTACTTGCACTTGTTGAAAAGCTTGTGTCTCTCATGTGCTCAATCAAAAACCAGCTCGCACCAAGAACTAGGTTACTCGCTGGTTATGCTTGTGGTGTAACCCTCCCCTCTCTGGGTTACGCCAACTGGCCGAGGAGCCCTTTGTCCAAGTTGACAGGCAAAGCGCATCAAGACACGGACACGCAAGACACAGAATGGCGGCCAAGAAGACGAGCGCCGGCAAGGCCAAGGCGAAGCAGATGGCGGCGCGTTCGGCCGAGGAGGAGGCAAATCAGAAGGTGCTGCAGCACTATGCCAAGACCAAGTACTTCAACGACCTGTGGGTCTCCTTCCTGAGCAAGATGGCCGGGCTCGTGGTGGTCATGAGCTACATGGTGTTCCAGCGCATGCGCTACAGCGACCGCGGACTAGACTTCACCGTGGGCTTCGAGGCGCTCTCTGTCCTCATCTCCATCAGCACCGTGCTCTTCATTCGTCGGTGGCTCGCCCCGCTGCTGGCCTTCAAGGTGGCCTTCGCCTTCTCGCTGCTGCAGGCTTTCTGGTTCGCCGCTTCGTACTCCTCGCGCTTCATGGAGCTGCCGCGCCAGGTGGGGGACCTCACGCAGGACCAGGTGCCCTTCGGTACCATCTACTTTGTCGTGTGCTGGGCCTCGGACCGCTTCATGATCGGATCGCAGAGCGTCGCCCAACAGACGGCCCAGGAGATGCAAGAGGTCGTGCAGAAGACCAAGTCGTCCTAGGGCAGTCTTCTCCGCTTGCATACCGGGTCGCGCGCAGCCCCCTGACTAGACTACCGCACCTAGCACCGTGCCAGCTATAGACACCTCTCCAATATGAACCAGTCGCGCGGCTGGAACGCCTTGCCTTGAGGTCTGCCTTCGTCCACTCCCGCAGTCGTCACCATAGTCCACGTGTCTGTCAGCATTCGTCGCCAAAAAAGACCCCAGCGCTTGTCTGGTGGGGAAGGTTGCAGGAAGGTTGCTCCAACGCCGCTTGGTCATCCTGGACAGCTTTCGGGGGCCAGAAGCTCCAAGTCGCCTTGATCACCAGCTCGGCGGCTCTGCATCCAGCGGCAGCTCTTCCTCTCCTCTGCATCCACCGCCGCACTCGTGGCAGTCATGAAGTACAGCGACGACCCCGAGTGGGCCGACGTGGTCAAGGTGCCGCAGGATGACGGCCCGGACCCGGTCGTCAGCATCGCCTACTCCGCCAACTGTACGTGCTGCTGGTCATCCCTTTGCCTCCGTGCTTGCTACTGCGGCGCCAAGCGCTGGTCTTGCTCAACGCACTAACCCGCGGCTTTCTGTGTGATGCCGGGTACGTGCTCTCATGCATCTATATGCCTGCTGTCGCTCTACTGTGGCTGCTGAACGCCAGTCACGGACGTCATGGACTGTTTCCGCGGCGTGCTCAAGATCAACGAGTACAGCGAGCGCACGCTGGCGCTGACGCTGGACGTGATCGAGGCCAACCCGGCGAACTACACGGTCTGGTACTTCCGACGTCGCGTACTGGAGGCGCTGGGCTCGGACCTGCAGGCCGAGCTGCAATTCACGGCCGAGATGGCCATTCAGCACCCCAAGAACTATCAGATCTGGCACCACCGCCGCGAGATTTGCACGCTTCTCCAGGACGGCAGCGCGGAGAAGGCCTTCTCCGCGCTAGCTATCGACGGCGACTCTAAGAACTACCACGCCTGGGCGCATCGTCAGTGGGCCGTCAAGACGTTCTCCCTCTGGGACGGCGAACTGGACTTTGTGGACGAGCTGCTGGCCAAGGACGTACGCAACAACTCGGCCTGGAACCACCGCTGGTTCGTGCTAAGCGGCACAGGCCAGCTTGCCACCTCCATGGACCGCCAGCGCGAGATTGACTACGCCATGGCCAAGATACCCATGGCTGTGCACAACGAGAGTCCGTGGAATTACGTGCGTGGTCTGGTGCGCGGCCACGAGGCGCACTTTGCCGCGCAGCTTAAGGAGAAGGCGCAGCAGGTGCTGGCCGACACGCCCGACTGCATCTTTGCGGCGGCGTTGCTCGTGGATTTGTACGCCAAAGAAGGCACCGAGGACGCCTTGGCGGAAGCCAAGCAGGTACGCATTGCAAGTCTGGTTCTAAGTGGTGGTGGCTGTCATTGAATGGATTGATGGGGCGGCTGACGTGCTAGTGCGTTGGTGCCGCTTTGTGTCTTTGTGGAAGCTACTGGACACGCTCATCAACGAGACGGACCGTGTGCGTAAGGCCTACTGGCAGTTCCGCAAGGTGGCCTTGGAGCGGAGCGCGTAGATAACTGGCGACGGAACTCTGCAAAGACTAAAGCGAAGCAGGTGGTGGAGGTGCTGGCAGCATGTGAGTCACACCAAGCCGGACGAAACGAAACAAACGCGGGCTATATTCCTCTCTGCTTGGCATGTTGTCGCGGGGAGCTCTTTGCTGTGGAGCGCACTGGCAAAAAAAGCACGAGGTCTGCAGAGACGCTAACTGCAAGCCAGTCCCTCCCAGCAAACACCATTTCCCCGCCTGGACCTGGAGCTGTCTTTAAATGTTGCCCGGGAAGTTGCCCACGGCCGCCATGTCCTCTACCTTGCTACCGTTGGTGAAGAACTCGAGCTTGATCCGCATCAGCACGGGTTTCTACCGGCACAACATTACAAAGCAAACCACACAACACAGCACACATGAGTATCAACTCCCGCATTAGCCACACGACACCTGTCGCCACAACGGGAGCCGAGGACGCTTACCTGGCCCTGCATGGTGTTCTGGATCTTGATCACCTGCGTGATCACGCCGCTGTTGTTGGGCGGCAGCACGTCGCCTGTCGGTGGCTCCATCTTGAGTTTGATGTACTTGGGGAACGCAGCCAGGAACACGAACTTCTCGATGGACGCGGCCGTGGTGTTGCGCGTCGTGGCCGTGATGTACGTCACCGACGGATCCTCAGCGCTGGGCTTCGTGATCTCAAGGTCCACCGTCAAGCCGTTCTTCTCGTACGCACGTAGTGGTGGGTTGGCCGGTTGAGCTGGCGCTGGCTTCGGCGCTGGCGCTCCAAAGTCCATCAAGCCCAGCAGATCATCAGCTCCAGTACTGTTGGCAGAAGTCGAAGGTCCAAAGGAAGACGTCGACGCATTGGGGGCAGGTGCAGCCGGCCCACTCGAGAAGATATCGGCCAGTAAGTCCACAGCCGGAGGAGCAGCCGAGGACGACGAAGTCGACAGTGCCGCTGAGCCCGAGGTGGACGCACCACCGCCGAAGATGTCGTCCAGGTCCAGCAGACTGGCACTAGCGTTGGAGCTCGCTGCCTTGGCAGGTTTGGCCACCGCTGAGCCGCTCGTGAAACTGCCACCAAGGTTTGCGTCGTCGCCGTCGCCCAGAAGGTCCGCGGAGCCCACGGCGGACGACCCAAGCTGGCCGTTGCGCGTACGCACCTTGGAAGCGTCGATAGCAGGCATGCTGGCTAGTACATCGGGACGCAGTGAGGCCCACTGCGGCTGGCCCAGCGTCGTGTACTCCGTGGCGCGCTGCTGGAGCTCCAGCACCATCGAGGTGTTGAAGGACGCGATCATCTTGTTCAGCCTTGCCACCTGGTCAGCCTGACAGAAGCGCGTTGTGAGCTTCACCATGGCGTTCAGCGCGTAGGCGCGCGTCACGTCGGTGGCGCCGTGGTGGTGTAGAATGGAACGGAAGAGCTCCACGATGCTGGCTTCATCTACCCCGCTCTTGTCCGTCAGCGTGTCCTCCGAGGCCGGAGCGGTCAGCAGCAGCAGCTTGCTGTACTCACCTACACACCAGATGCCCACGTGCACGAGAGAGAGCTGCGAAACATCGTCGTGTAGCGCCCAGAAGAGCTTGTGCACCACGTACGCGTGCAGGTCCTCGTTGCGCTGGATAAGCGTAATGAGCGAGCTGCATATCCGTTCGTCCGGCAGCGTCGACCCAGCAATCGACAGCATCGTGATCAGCGTGTCGATGTGCCACCGGTTCGACGGTGCGTAGCGGTCCACCGAGTCTAAACACACGCACATGCATAGACGTCACAACCAAGCAGCAGTCAGCACAAAGTCTCTACACGTGCAAGAAAGAGTCTAGGTGTCCGCATACCGGCGATACGCGAGCACAACTCAGCCTTCTGCTCGGCAGGTGCGATAACCAGATAGTTCAGCATCTCTCTCGCCAGCTGCACACAGATACAAGCGACAATCAGCAAACACAGCAGTCAGTCGTTGGGTTCCACTCACCTCATGCTCATCTTGCCTCGGGTTTTAAAGAGCTACGACAGCGCAGCACCTTTCACAGACAACATGCGCATAGCACACGTACCGTTTGGATGTTGGACGAGTTGACGAGCGCGTAAATGAGCTCGAGCGCGCGCTGGCGGATGGACGTGTCCGGGTCCTTGAGACACTCCACAATGGTGTTGGTGTGGCGCTGCACGGCCGCCGCGTCGTCCACCACAACCTTGGAGAGCGTGTTGAGCGCCACATAGCGAATGTTATTGTCGCGGTTGAGCAGGAAGCGACCCAGGATGTTGATAGCCAGCACCCTCAGTCCACTGTCGCTCTCGATTGCCATAATGGTCTGCACACACTCGTACAGGATGGCATTTCCCGCCGTTTTGGCCGTCTCCGTGTTGGTGGCCACCTGGGCCAGCACGTCGTTCATGGCCTCGCTGGCCTCCTCATTCCCCTTGCCAAGCAGCCGCAGAAGGTTCAGGATCGCCACCTGTAAGAATGGGTCGGCGATTCCACTCACGTCGTACTCGCTCGAGTAACCCATGGACAGCAGGTTACGCAGTTGACGCACAAGCTTCGGCACGAGGTCCGAGAAGGCTGCCAGGTTGGCTTCGTCCAGACACACAACCTCAGTGATGAGCTGTACGCCTGCAAGCAAGACACCGTGGTGTTTGGCGCGTAGCAGTCCCAGAATGGAGTCTGTGAAATCCTCCACCAGCTCCGGCACCTTGGTGAACACGCGGATGGCCGCCAGCGCTGCCTTCTTGCGCAGATGTTCATTGTCACCGCGTAGGTGACGGTCAATGTCCATGACCAGATCGCGTGCCATGTCCGCCTGCAGGTTTGTACGTATACAGAAGACGGATTGCAGTCGTGAGCCGTAAGACACTATAACGTGTTAACCAAAGGGCGGCGTGAGGTTGGGAAGTATAGAAGCGAGGAGCGTACCGAGGCCACGTTGCCCACGGCTGTGAGCGAGAGCGCCACGATGAAGTGGTTCTGGTTGTTCAGGTCACTACAAAATACACATAACGCCATCCAACGCATCAGCTCGATAGTACAAAGGCATCACAGAGAGTAACCAGGGAGGCAGCGCTTCAACGCAGCTCCAGAGAACGAGTGCTGGCTAAAGTGGCAAGACGTACTTCTTGACGGAGTTGGTGACGAGTGTGAGCACGTCTTCCTGGTCCGTCAATAGCAGGATCAGGCCCTATACAACGTAACAGGAAGTCGAATACACACCACGGACGCATTCGCACAAGCCACACGTGTCAGCATGAGAAGTCCACAACGACAAGAAGGTGCTCTCCAACCACAAGATCCATGAGAGAAGCCGAACGTACCAAGTAGCCCATGCGCTTCTCGGCGAAGTAAGGGCTGGCGATGAGCTTGACGCACTCCATCTGGCCAAAGTGCGACGGGTAGCCGAGCATGTGGATGAAAAGCAGTTTGGCCACGTTGCGGTGGCGATATTGCTTGTCCTGGTCCTTGAAGGCCGTGCGGATGAGCGCGCTCTCCTTCGCGATCACGGCACGCTCCTCGGCCGCGGTCTTGCAGGCACGTACGCCGCGGATTAGGTCCCGCAACTTCTGGCTCATGGTTCCTGGTTTGCGCTTGCAGCTTCAAGAAGATCTACGGATTCCCACGCGGCACGGAGGCGGTGGGGGTGCGGGGCGGCTCGAACGGGAGCTGGACGCGCAGAGAAGACGGCTGCAGACAGGGGAGGGCGGCTCGCGTCCCGGCTGGCTGGCAATGGAGCTCCGGAGAGAGCGAGGTGCCGACGTCGACAGGAGAGAGGAAGCGCTTTGCGTCTTGTTCCCCCACGTGGATGCTGCAAGGGGGCGATCGGCCAAGGCGCCAACGCATTTGCTTTTTGCACCAATCATAGATAGGGATCTTTATTTGGGGTGAATCAACGGCGACGAAGTGGACATGGAGCTCTACAATTGGGTGTAATGCTCCGAAATTACCCAAGTCGATCGACTCCCTCTTTATAAGGATGCACACCCACACTCAAGACGACCAATTGAACCTCCGTTCAACACTCTTTATTTGGAACAAAGCCGTTTGATGGACACCCTGTCTGCATCGACAGCCTAGCGCCCTGCATGGAGCCACACGACGCTCTCCACCGCAAAGAGCACTGACCTATGCCAATGTCCCGCCTACAGCTTCTTATGGGGCCGAACGAGGCACGAATGCCGGCAGACCAGTGATGGCACGTCCCAGGATCAGCGCGTGCACGTCGTGCGTGCCCTCGTACGTGTTCACCGCCTCCAGGTTCACGACGTGGCGGATCACGTGGTACTCGTCCGAGACGCCGTTGCCCCCCAGCATGTCACGAGCCGCACGCGCAATTTCCAGCGCCTTCCCACACGAGTTGCGCTTCACCATGGACACCACCTCCACAGGAGCTTTGCCTGCGTCCAGCAGCCGACCCACCTGCAGACAGCCCTGCAGTCCGATGGAGATCTCCGTGCTCATGTCCGCCAGTTTCTTTTGGATCAGCTGGTTGCTGTAGTGTTAACACATACATTGCATCGGGTATGTCAGATAAAATACACGAGCAGGTATCGGTAGTAGAAGTAGAAGCAGTGGCGAGGCAAAATGACATACGCAGCAAGCGGCGCGCCAAATTGCGAGCGGTCCATCGTGTACTGGCGAGCAATGTCCATGCACGAGTCTGTTTTCATCGACAACGACGGTGCGATAAAGCAGCACAGAGTTGGTTTAGAAGCCCTGAGCTGAGATCACGGGGGTAACTCAACACAGACACGTACATGCGGCGCCGAGAGCACCCCATGAGATGCCGTAGCGGGCGCTGTTCAAGCACGTGAAGGGGCCCTACGGCATTCGTTCGTATTCGCCAAAGCAGTATGTTAGTTTCGGACATCAACGCGACGTACAAGTGACAGAGAGCAGCACAAACAACGCGAGTGCTGTCGCTGGGTTTCACGTCGCACCTTGAGGCCCTTCACCTTGGGCAGCATATTCTCCTTGGGCACCTCCACGTCTTCCATGAAGATCTGAAGCGCATACAGCAGCAATAGTCAGTATTTCGCCGCAATAACTGGAGAAGCCTAGCAAGCTGAGTTCGGCCGTACCATGCCCGTAGCAGAAGCCATCAGCGTCGCCTTGCCCTCAATGTACTGCGTCGAGAGACCCGGGAAATCCTGTCGTTATGGATTAGCGGGGCACAATACGGTCCACCAAACGGCAGAGGTTAGCATGTCTACCTGGTTTCATTCAGACAGTATCAGCAATAGGGTGGAGAGTCAAATATGGGGTCACTCACTTTCTCAAGGAGGAAACCGCGGATGTCGCCTTCGTCGTCCTTGGCCCAGATGACGAACAGGTCGGCGATGGGAGCATTCGTGATCCAGTTCTTGGACCCATTCAGCACATACTTGTCTCCTTTGAGCTTCGCGCGCGTCTCCATCCTGTTGTATTCCATGCAGATGCACGCAATACGGCCCAGTCGACACAGAACAGCATTGAGGAGGCAGGTAGCAGCACAGATTGAACCAAGCAGAGCAGCACGTACGATCCCGGGTCGGAGCCGTGGTTGGGCTCAGTCAAACCGAAGCACCCAATCAGCTCACCCGTGGCCAGACGCGGCAAGTACTGTAACGCGTCACGAATCAAGCAGGTCAAGCAGATCAGCTACATGTATCCCCTTTCCTGGTAGAGACAGCGTGACGTCTCATTGCACGCATTGGACCCACGAAAGCGGACCTTTTCCTTCTGCTCGTCGGAGCCGAAGGTGTTGATTGGGTGCATCACGAGCGACGACTGCACGCTCATGGCCGAGCGGTAGGCGCTGTCAACCTATGCATTTCCCAATCCAGTAACCAGCACAAAAGGTGAGTTCACCCCATCCAGAGATGAATTGGGCGCGCGAAGCAAAGTCTCGCGAGGCTACAGCACTTACCTGCTCAACAGCGTTCGCGATGAGACCGTAGGAGACGTAGCCCACGCCAGCACAGCCGTATCCCTCGATCGTGGGGCCCAGGAAGCCCATCTCGCCCATTTCCGTCATAATGGACCGGTCGAACGTGCCCTTGCGGTTCGCCTCCACGATACGCGGCAGCAACTTGCCCTGGCAGTAGTCGTTCGCGGCTTTCTGCAGTCATCGCACGCACACAGCATAGCACCACGTCACGCTCTGTGTCAACAAGTCACAGTGGCCCCATCTCACGCACCTTGATCATGGTCTCCTCGTCCGTGAGTTGCGAGTCCAGCAGCAGTGGGTCCTGCCAGTTGAAGTGCGCGCGGCCTGCGGCCATGCCGCGCGTGGCGGCGGCGGCGCGGCGAGCCACAGCGGGCAGTGAGAGCTTCTTAGCGGCCAGCATTGTTGTCGGCGGGGCGAGCTTGGCGAATGAACTGGGCAGATCCCTACCTCAAGCAAGGCGTGCAGTTCGTCCAAACCTCTGTTTGGATGAAGCGAAGTGGCGTACACACAATATTGGCACACCTTTCGGGTCCCTAATTGTGGGGACGGTAGTCAATAGTAAAACCAAGTCTACGACGGCCTCAATATCTCTCCAAGTCATCACGAGAGATCAAAGTACCGTCCTGGTCCTTGAAAATTGAAACAATTTGTACTCATTTGTAGAGGTTTATGAGGAAAGTTTTAGGTGTTTCCGTAAGCTTCAACCTAGCAACTCAACCTCATTGGCTTGAAAATCGTACCTTGGCGGAACTTCTGGCCTTCTGTTGAAGTACGATAGGTGAATTCACCCTAAACTTGCATACTTTAATGCAAGTTGAAGTGAATTGTTTATGCGAGTAATTTCCGTAAAAGGAGGAGCAGGCGAGCGGGCGCCAATCTCCTCTTTCATTGGCGGAAAAGCAGACCACCTCTCACGCTGATTGGCCCATTCCGGACAATCTGAAGATCAATAAGTCTGACAGGTCTCCGCGCCCCCTCGATATAGAGATTTGCAGGTCTCGGGCGATCGAAAGTTGAACAAGAACCCGTGCAAGCAAGCCGACGCCTGGAGCGGCTAGACTGGCAACATTCGATGGCCTCCTTTGGGGTAAGACGCAGTGTCTTACAGAGCTGCATCAAACTGCGTTGATGGCTCGTGGCGACCAAATGTAAGACACTGCGTCGTACCCCAGACCTTGAGCCCTATTGTGTGTCTTACGAAGGTGCACGAATCGGAATTGACCCCTGGCAAAGACTCGCGACGGACTAAGAGACTCCCAACACCGACCCAAACCCCGGGTTTCCCAAGACTTTGCAGTTGTCCACACGGCATTTGGAGACGTTCATGTCACGATGGGGGGATCAGCAGCAGGCCGATTCACTTGAGACACTGGTGGAAGTCGATGTGCGACCTGTGGTTCAATCTACAACGACGCGTGAACGATGC
>JAADYK010000191.1:0-30274 GCA_023338225.1 Halophytophthora batemanensis
TCCACGTGCATCTCACCCACAAGGATCGGGTAATCCCCGTCCACGAGCGCCACGTAGGAGCGCTGGAGTCGCTTGAGATCGTAGCCCGTGGCGCCAGACGCGCTCGGCGGCGGGAACACGTACAGGATCACGAAGCCGAAGATGCCTAGCATGGCGTCCATGTGTGAGAGCGGCACCAGCACGTCACCCTTGTCGTTGCAGACACCATTGGCCTGCCCAGCGTCGGTAGGCTGCGAAGTGGTGGTGGCAGTCATAGTCTCGATTGCAATGACTGCAGGCCTTGGGGCTGTCAGTGGTGAGCCGAGCGCGCGGATATTGAGAACTGCGGAGAGGGAGCAAGGGAGGGAACTGCATGGTGCGATCAGCTCCTCTGCGTCACGACCGCGCGCAGAGCAGGGAGACTCGTGCCATGTCTGACGTCGACTCGGCTGCCAAGGAGCTGCTCGGAGTGGCTGGAGGTCACTTGAGACCCATCGACTGAATTCCCACGAGACGTCATCACTTTTTGAAATCCACCCTCCAGCATTTAGTGACATCAGCGTCAGGATTGGCCAATCATAGATGACCAGGTACTCGTGGTACGTCAGAATCCATGATTTGAGCAATACTCTGAGCCACTGGTAGCGAGCTGATTTTCTCAGCCACTCTCGTCGTTAGCTTCCAGCTTGCATAGTTCCCAGTCTTGCGAGCCACGGCCGACCCATTCCTGTGCCCCCATGCCCAAGTACGTGGCAAGACCTCCTCGCTCCACTCCCTCGTTTATTTCCGCAAGCTCTTCTCTCGACGGGAGATCGATCGCTGTGGTGGGAGCAATCGGTCGGCCAGCACACAGGAGAGGCATGGATTCCGGCCGCTCAAGACCACGAGTCTTCTACGCGCTCTAGGCGGATCAACAGCAAGTCATGGCTCCAGTGGACAGAACACAACACGACGAAGATATGTTCGTGCTGCAGGAGAACGAGCCGCAGCATCACTAGCGAGATCTTCTCGTGCTCGCACTGAAGCCTGACACTCTATAGTGAGGTGAACACTGCGCGCAACACCCGGATGCATGTGTAGGCAACACCTGGCTTCGAGGAGTATGGAGTGGACATTGGAATTGCGAGTGACCAGGAATTCGCACCATCTGCGTCTGTACTTGAGACTTCGTGGCTGGCATGGGTAGTGCGGCTCTAGATTGAGTAGATGGTGGATGGGGTAGCAGCCATGCTTATAGTTTACCGGCGGCTTAGAGTCTGTCTCTAACTGCAGCGCTGCTGACTGGAGACTTATGTCGAGTTGGCACACGGACAAACTCCCGTGCTAAACAGGAACGTATGTGCTTGTTGACCCTAGCAGTGGCTGCAGCTTCAGGTCGTTCTGGTCTCCATGAGTCAAGTCGTACTTGGTGGCAGTGTCCAGTTCCCGCACGAAGTAGATGAGAAAGGTCGTGGACATGGCATCGGTCAGCAACTGCGCAGCAATCTCTTCAGCCGACCAGCGTCCCAAGGCACCGTGTATCATGTGGTAAACGTGGAGCCACGAGAGGGTTATCCAGAACGCCAGCGCGCAGTTGGCAGCTCGCAGGTTCCCGTTCACGACTGCAACCAGTCCACTCAAACCTGTGGAGAGTAGCAGCACCGCCCAGGCCGTCAAAGTTGCCCCAGAGATCTCTTCGTCGCGTCCAAAGATCGGCGCTTGGCCACTCTGGTTGTACGTCAGCCAGGTCCCGACGAGGAGCAAGTGCACCGACGTCAGGCCGAAGATGGCGCGGCTCGCCTGTAGTAATAGCGACCGTTCGATCGGGGACACCGTCGACTGCAATGCCTCCAAGCTGCTTGCATCTCTTGCAGGCATCTTTGGTCTTGCTGGGGTTGCGAATTTCCGAATGACGAGCTCTGAGACTTGGCTCGCTCAGTGTAAATTGGGGTTCCTCAACTCGTCTCGCCAGTGGTCTTGTCGGTTTTCTCGCTTGCAGTTTCGGCCCTGCGGCCTTGCAGTTGGCCGCCACGGGTCACAGCATGTGCTTGAACGCCTGCCATGCTGGCGAGCTGGTCACCACCAGCCGTGCGCCTCCATTCCATCAATAACGACGCGCTTCAAGTCTGTAAGAGGTTTCACGCGTCTTATTCTGTAACTTGTGCTCTGGTGTTTCGTTCATCTCTCAAGCCTTCTGAATGTCACTGTAAAGTTGCAGCAAGGATTGCCAGAAGCGTGGTGGGGAGACGCTCGGGATCTCAAGCGAAGTGCTAGAGGTTCTGCTTGCGACGACGACCCTGCATTTCCGCGATATGGAGCAACTCAACACCAGCAGCTTGATTGTCCGGGCGGTGATCGGGGCTCTCCTTGCCTGTGATATTGAACCCATGGAGCTGAATGCGTGGGCTCTAGCAATTCGTTCCAGTCTAGCTACCGAGAGGCGTCCGACTGGAGCGGTTTGAGGCTCTGCTTTTGGCTCAGCTTGCTGTCTGTGGTGACGTAGTTCCTGCTGCTGCGAGTGCTGGCCCTCTTTCGGGTTTAAACCCCACACCGGATGTTGGCGCGGTGCTCGGAGCCCCAAGCGCCGCCGTGCCTGGTGCCACGCCAGTGCTCGACGCTAGAAAGCGGAGGTGACACCAGTCGGGATGGAAAGAAGCTTTCGGGGCAAAGGCGATTCGACTGCATGGAAACCGTAGCGTACCTGAGATTGTTCACTTCTGGCGTCACGAAACACACCACGGGTCCCACGAAGCTCCACGAGGAGGGACTGCTAGTAGAAAAGCACGCCCTGGAGTTTGGAGGAGGGGGCATAACTCCGGTCTTCACGCTGGGTACGGATTCCTTCCCAAAGAGCTGAGGTCCGCGCACGCCGAAGGAAAGCGAGGCGACTTGATTAGCGACTTGTTGCAGCTAGGGCCAGCCCCTGCCGTTTCCCCTAAACTCGTGCTTACCCCATGTCACCAGTGGCGCTCCTGAAATCAACATACACAGTACACTAGACACAGGCCAGCACACAGGAGAACAACGGCCATCGCAGTGCCCATTAAGCCGCATGTTGCTTGCACGCGTGATGCCGCTCGGCTCCATGCCTCCGGCCTTGCTTCTGCACGAAACCCCGCAGAGTGGGGAGAGGCAGATCCAGACAGCCACCTCGTTTCGACCAATCAAATCGTTTCTACAGATATTTCGGCCAATGAATGGGCTTATAGTACGAGATATCCCCGAGTCCGATCAGTCCGAAAAGGCCCAGCCCGTCCACATCTGTCCGGGATGGCGGATGAACGCTGCCAAGTGACGGTGGTCTTCGGGAAGCAGACTGTGCAGCTGGAGTATGCAGCCGGCGCTGCAGACGCTGTGGCGCAACTCAAGACGCAGGTGGCGCAGCGCTTCGGTGTGGAGCCGCAGCACCAGAAACTTGTGCTCCGCGGCAAAGAGCTGGGCGGCGCCAAGTCCCCGGCTTTAACGGACGGCTGCAAGCTCCTGCTGTTGCTCAACAAAGACTACCACGCCGCAGTCCGCGCCGGGAGAGTGACGCCACCCTCGTCCGTTGCTGCTATTGCGACCAGCAAGTCTGCAAGCGCCGTAAGCAGCAGCGCACACACGAGTCTGTCGGAGGAGCTGGAGAAGCACGAGGCTACGGCTGCCCAGGCGCCGCCAGCGCCGCCATCTCGCGTGAAGAAGACGCCAGCTATCGATGTGAGCGAGTTAGATGCTGATGCAGTGCTGGTGCAGCTCTTCCGCGGCAAGAATAGCTACGACTTTATCTTCCCTCGCTCAAGTTGTCTGTTGGACGTGAAGACGAAGCTGAGCGCCGTGCTGGGTATGACGTCCGCCCAAGCTCTACGCCTCGTAGTGAAAGGCAAGACGCCTACTGACGAAGCCATCCTCGGAGACTTGGCTGGATCAGCGCGGTCTCTCAAGTGCATGGCGCTACTGCAGGCCCAGCAGCATGTGGTGCTGGAGAAACAGGACGAGCTGCGCGAGCTACTAAACGAACTGGCAGGCGCCCAGGCGACGCTGCAGCGTCTGGAGAAGCAGATCGCGCGCAACTTCATGGCGCGCGACGAAAGCCTACTGCAACTCTCGCGTGTGCTGGACGACGGTCGTCGCATCGCCAGCAACTTGGAGCTCGTCCAGCACCATTTGTCAGGAGGAGCGGGTGGGGCCGCCACCAAAGCCGCCAAACCGCGAGCGAGCCCAGAGACGCTGGCGACGGTGCTCAAGTCCATTGAAGAGGCCACCAGCCTCGCAGACGCGGCCCAGGCGCTGCTGGGTCGCCATTCCGCAGCGTAAATAAACCCGACGATTTCGGGCTGGGAGTGGATTGCGTTCTATTTTTGTTGTCGAGATCTCTATTTCGGCGTGCTGGACGCGCTTCAATCGGCAGCATTTAGGCTTGGAGCTGCTGGAGATCGGGACACCCCAAGTCTCCTGGCTTGTGTTGAGAGAAGCATGCGGCTGCTGGGGCTGTTTGCCGCTGCTCTGGGGCAATGGACGCATGTTGCCAGCGCCTTATCTGGCCCGCTGGGTGATTTGGAGCTGTTCGCGATGCCGCTGCCTGCACATGTGGGTGTCGGTGAAGACGTCCCAGGGCTGGAATTGCGACTGTACCTCCCGGTTGACGAGACTAGCGTTGTCCGCGTGACCCCTACATGCGCCGGTATAACTTTCTCCCCAACCTTCGTGCTGTTTGACGCGGTAACCTCTCTTGCGAGTGATATCGTAGTTGAAACTACAGCTACGGGTGGCTGGACAGTCGAATACATCGCGACCCTGGAAAATGACGATCTGAGCCAAGGAGAGGCAGTGTTGTTCTCACAAGCTGTCAATGTGCTGGCCACCCCCGTTGCGTATGACGTCGATGATGTCGGCTGGGATGGAGTGATCATCCAGAGTGATTCATTCGACGAACCTTTGGACGAACTGGCAGATCCCTCGGTCCCGACGTCGGCTTTCTGGAGTTTGCAACAGCACGGCTACTCCAGCAACGCATGTGGTGCCTTTGACGGCGACACTGCGCTCTACTTCTCGTCGTTGGGTGAGCGGCAGGCACTAACAGCACCTCTGGAATTGCTGGGTTTCCACGGGAAGATGCACTTTTACCACATCTACGGATTCCAGGCCGTGCAAGGTTACGACTTACAGGGCGATAATCGAGTTGCGTGTGAGAAGGCTGATGCGGGCGAAGAAGTGGTCTTCGCGTACCTTCCAGTGGAGGCCGATGCACTAAATGTCAGCTCGTGGCAACCGATTTTCCAAGTTCCATTGCCTTCAAATGCGGTCCCGGAAGACGCTGGGGCATTTACGAGCTACTCGGTGACGCTGCCTAAAGCGTCGATGCACAGTTCCACGCAATTCCAATGGCGACAGAAGACGCACTCGAGTTTCCCTATCGATGTGGCTTCGGGACTCACGTTGGAAGAACTTATCGCAGCTGAAAACGACCCCACGGGCGTACGAGGTGAAATGGGTGAGACGGAGCGCGAACTCTGGGAATACCGCAACCTGTTCGACCAGTGGGCGATCGACGACGTGCGACTCGAAGTACGTTTGAACGTACCTGAGTTCTCGCTCGTAGCTGGCGCAGAGGTTGGCGTAGGAGTCACGGAGGTTCGTGTGGCGTCGCCTGTTCCTGGGAGCTGGGTCGAGATTGTCGTAGGCGATGGTACACACGCTTTTCCAACCTGTGAATCCCCCGCGGAAGGTGCAAAACCAAACGAAGTTGTGCTTTCCATGACAAGCAACGGCTACATTCACGCTGTGGCCTGTCTGGAGGTGGATCAAGCTCTCATCAGCAGCTACCCCGTCCGATCTCCGCGTTTCAGAGTGCAAGCGCATGCTCCCAGTATCACGAGCTCAGTGGACACCACGGGAAGTACCGACGTCTGGACCGTGGAGCTCCGATGCACAGACTGCGAGTTCATGCGCTATGCGGTTGTGCCACTCGCTGTGGTCACTGCGGAGCAGAAGGAGACAGCCAGCTTGTTCTTGCCAAGCTGCTCTTATGGAGCACTGGTTGACGCGTCATCAGGAACGGTAACACTTGTGTCGAACGCCAAGTTACGAGTTGTGGCCTGCGGCTTGGATCTAGTGGCAAGCGAACTCGTGGAATCAGAGGCTTTCGTGGTGCACCCTCGTGCTCCAACGTTTAGCTACGTCGTCCCAGCCACGACGACCACGTCACTCCTAGATCTAACCATTGTTCCTCCTGTGGACGGAGCCAGTGGTCGCTTGGGCATCGCGTACATCGTTGGGGAGGCCGATGAAGGCGCTTTAGTATGCACAAGTGATCTCTTGGCTGGCGAAGTGACATTAGAAGTGAACGTCTTTGATGTAGTCCATGCTGTGGCTTGCTGTCTGGATGTGGCCTGCGCTGACAGTGCCATGAATATCTGGGGGCCTGTTGGGGTCCAGGCGGTAGCTCCAGAGTTTAGCACGGCGTGCAGCATCATTACACCTCTGACGCTAGTCGTGCAGTTCACTCCTGTTACAGCCGACGCCAGTGTCCGTTTCCAGACCACTCGTACGGGTGAAACACCTGTTACATTAACGTGTACGACGGGAACTCAGTACGAAGAGCCTGTGGAAGTGGGAGAAGGTGTCGTCTCGGTCACTGCTGTGAGTTGTCGAGACGGCCTGGAGGCGAGTGACGCGGTCACGATTCCGGTGGTGCTTGATCACTGCTGCTCCGGTCGCACCGCGTATCTCCACGAGTCCTGCGCACACGTCTTACTTCATCAAGAAGACTTCAATCAATGTCCTGGTGACGGTGGGGAAGGAGATGTCCAAACCAGTACGACATGGAGTGCTGTGACCAGCCAGTGGGGTGGCACAGATATCAATGGTGGCGTTCACATGGACAACGTCCACTGCGTGACCGATGAGGGTCTCGGAAAGCGGGTTCTGGAACTGGAAGCCCACGGTGACTTTTTCCCGGGTTCTCAGCCTGTTGGCAAGTCTCTCGCTGATGATGGATCACTTCGGGATCGCACCACCAACGACCGGTTCTTGGAATGGGCTCTCGATGGTGTGAGTCCATTACCCTGCCGTCCACTGGAACGCTGTCCTGCACGTCGTGTGGGAGCAGCAGTGACGTCAGCGCTGAAGCTCAACGCCGGCGTCATGGTGCTTCAGATCAAACCTTGCGCAGCCTTCGGTACTCTCACACAAGTCTGGTGGGGCAGCTATGAAGCTCTGGACGCTGCTGCCACGAGTGAGGAGAAGGAGATTGCGTTCTTGCCACTCTGGAAGTCGGCTTTGTACCAGGCCAAGACCACACCCAGTTTCCCATTCACTATGACTTCGGCTTCAGCTTCAGTATCTGATGCCACTGGATACACTGAAGTCGTCATGCAATGGGATGCGAGCACCGCACGAGCTAACCTCTATGTGGACGGCCAGTTGGTGCAAAAGCAAATGGGATCTGCGGTCGCCAGCGGTCCGTCTGCCGCGCAAAGTCCATTGTCCATTGGCGTGTGGTTCCCTAATGCGGTGGCTGGTGAGCCGCTCTTCCCCACTTGCCAAGTCCATGTGGCTGAGGTGCAGGTGTTCGACATGCAAATCACGGGAGGACGATGGTGCGACTACGAAGACGTGGCGGTGAATACGGTGCCCTGCTCAGACGACTTGCAGTGTCTAGACTGGGTACGTAACAACTGCTTCATGGCCATCTACGAAGCCACTTGTGTGCAACAGCGAGCCAACGACTCGGACGATGAACGGGATGCAAACGGTGACGCAGCTCCCAGTGCCAGCTTTTGCCAGTTCCGACTGCAACCTACAGCGCACACGAGCGTCTCCAGTACCAGCATGAGCAGTCGAGAGTTGGGTCTACAATGGGGAGAAGACGAGCAGCTCAAGCAAGGAGAGGCGGCGTAACTGCATAGAAACATACGACTGGGTTAGTATCCGCGACGAATACACACTCAGTCTTCATGTTCGCCCTCTAGAGCAGCAGCTCGTATCCATTATATGAGTTGCAACACCGCTTCCCTGGAAGCGATGATTGTCGCGCTATTTGATCGTAGCATGCAGCGTGTCGACGATCTTCTCGAGTGCCGGGTTGCCTCCAAGTGAACCGATCTCATTACGAATCTCCTGCACGGTGTCGTTGAGTTTGGTGACTGTGCGTTCCACTGTGCCAGTTTCGCGTAGATACTCCACCGCGTACTTCTTGAGTTCCACCTTCTTGGTACGTTGCTTGAGGATACTCAGCAGTCGAGTATCACTTGGGTTCTCGCGGATGGCTACAATGAGCGGGAAGGAGAACTTGCCCTCGGTCAGATCTTCACAGAAGCTCTTGTTCTCCATAAAGGCTTCGTCTAGCAGGTTCACATAATCGTCACGGATCTGGAAGTAGACGGCCAGTGCGTTGACCAGCGGCGTGAAGTCCAGAGTGCACTCACTGAAGGCTTGCATGAGCCCCACTGCCAGTCGGAACAGCCCACCAGTCTCTGTAGGGGGCATCAAAAGACACCAACAGTTAGCCGTCCTGGTTCCAAGCCTGGACTGGAACAAAATACGAATGACGAGCAACCGAAAGCAAACACTCAACTGTTCTGCACCATCTCGAGGTACTCGTCCACCGTGGGGCACTGTAGATGGTCCCGCCAGAAGATATCAAGTCCTTGGCCCTGGTGTAGTCGTAGCATCTCCTGCGTGTACACTTGCATGGCTTTGGGGTTGTCCAGCGCCTGACAACGTTGCAACGACAGGAAATACACGTAATTGGCGCAGTTGATCGTGGCTGGAACGCCGAAGATCTGGTGCGCCACGGGCTTCCCGCGCCGTAGCTCCGAGTTGTCTTCAATGTCGTCGATCCTGTCGCAATGACCCAATCGATCAACCCACAAGCATGCACAACAACAGCGTGAGCATCCGCTACACAATGCAACACAAGAAGAGACCAGCACTTTAGCCATAGGACGCACAGTAGACTGGCGTTATGTAGCTCGTCCACGATGCGCTGGATGGTTTCCACGGGCTCGGGTGGCGCCTGCAGCCAAGACTGGAAGGCCTGGATCATCTTGCCGCGCACGTTCTTGCCCGGCAGCTCGCTGATGTACGTGTACGGCTCCATGAGCTTGTGCTCGTTCTCCTGCGCCAGTGCCATGTTGCTCTGTGCGCCTCTGCTCGGTGTGCTGCTCGATGCCCGTGCTTCCTGCTTCCGTCCTCCGCAGCCAAATGCGAAATGAACTGCTCGAGCTGACGCCAAATAGCTCTGACGCGTCGCAGTAACGTCGTCTCCGCGTCTGATTGGTAGAAACAGACATCTGAAACCCGTTCCATTGGTGGAAATGAGAGCTGGATACGGATATGCCGCTTGCCATTGGGTGAAATCTGAACACGACCGAGAAAAACGCCACCACGGACTCGAATGCCAAGCGACACGAAGACACGAGCATGGAGAATGAAGCGCCGTTTTCCCACTGCGTCCCGCACTAGAACTCTTTGGAAGCAACGCCAGCACGGCTGGATCTCCCTTAATTCTACGGGGATAGGCCGTGGACTCTCTACTGCCGCTGCATCTCGCTGGTTTTCCCGGGTGCGGGTCGCTCTCGTGCCTGATCGTCACACTGCCAAACTAGTTCATAGCTTCACGACCTCCAGCTTGCGCTCCGCCTTTGGGAGCAGCAGCGCACGCTCAGTATCCACGCGCGTGCGACAGGCGTCCAGATCTTCAGCAGTGCTAATGCTGCGCAGTGCGGTCATCACTTCTCCATATCTGTCCAGAGCCAGCCCCAGAGAGTTAGCCCAAAGTCTGGTCACCAACACTACGACCAACGCATGCGCCTACCTCTGCTGCGCAGACTCGTTTGCTTCGCGTTGGGTGTTCACCTCTCTTTCAAGCACAGCTATGGCACCCTTCTGCAACGCCAGCTTGCGCTCGAGCTCCTCTGTCGCGCCAACCATCGCCACGCCCGCGTCGCTAGAGCCTAAAGCGTCATCGCGCAGTAGTTCGCTGGTCCACTGGGCGTTCTGCTGGTGTCGCTCGAAGGCGCGGTGGCGCGCAGCACGTAGCTGCTGGCGGCTCTCCCTGGACACCTCGAGAGGCGCGTTGGTGGCGGGTGGGACGGCCACCTGCGGGGCTCGCACCATGCGAACGCGCTCCACGCTCATGTCGGTGCTGGTGCTGGTGCTGGTTCTGCTTGCCACCAGGCAGGTTCGACTGGAGTGTTGGTCTCAAAAGTGTTGGTAACTATGCTGAGACCATCAGTCATGCTGGGTTTCAGATGTATGTGACCAACACTCTGTTTCGTCGCTGTTAAGCAATCACGCCACGCCACGCCACGCCAGCACCGAGCCGACCTTACCAAACCTGTGATCCTGGGCCTTACGCCGCAATGAACACTTCCTGATGGCGTGACTCCATGAAGTGCTTGACGGCATTGTATTCTGTCAATTCGTTCGTGGAGTAGCGTCCGTTGGAGAGACGCGTTCTGCCTTCGCTGCGGACCAGCACGAGAAGTCGAGGAGCGAGCTGTCGGGGTACACCTATGATATGGACATCGTCCACACGACCCGCCAAGCGAATTGCTCGATGTGCTATCGATAGATGAAGTCAAGTACACGCTATTCCCCCAGGTCGGCGATCTCATTGTGAATTGTGTGGTTGAGAACAGTGTGGAAGATTCCGTCAAGGTGCCAGACCAGACCAGCCTGCCACTGGCTGGGGTCATGCCTTCAAAATGCCAAGGTATCTAGGAATTCGTGCGTGTGTTCCTACTGTGTAGGCGGTGTTAACTACCACCTCCGGGTTTCGTTGGCCGAGGAGCACCTTCGTGGCTGTGAGGTATCCCAAGCGATTTTGGGTGACGTGTCAGCGCAATTCCGCCCGTGTGGGCTGTTTCAGGTATTTTCTTCGTGTAACTTGATGTCGATGCACTCTCTTTCTCGCCTCACGACAGCTCCCCGTTCTGCAAATGCGCTCGCAAGGCAAGGCCCCATACGATCGTGGCCAGTCTCGCACTGCTCGGGACCACCCCTGCATTTATGATTCTATTCTCCTGCCGCAGCCCTCTCCTGTTGTCTAGTGCACGTTCGATCTCCAGCGCTTCTGCGTGGACATCCCAGGTCACGTGCAGCTTGTGCTTCGAGGAACCAAGTCCCGAAATGGCCACCCGCTGCGCAAGGATCCTGTGTAGGCATTTTTCATTGTGGTCCAACGCGGCAATGGCGCCGCGAGCAACTCAACCTGACTGAAATTTTCTGTGCTCACGAGGTGTGGCAGCTCTTCACCGTTCCACACCCGAGCGCCGCTCGGAGCTTCACCCCTGCACGTGACAACGCGTATTGATGTCGCTAGTGCTATCACTCTGTCTCCCATGGGCATGACTACAAGTTGGAAATCCAGCATCTGAGCGACTGTCTGAGCTTCTCAGGAAAACTCGGCTGGGTGAAGAAGTGCGGCTTACCAGCCTGGGTCCGTTTTTGTTGAACCGACCCAGTGCTCGGCATCAGCTTTAGTGTCCTCACGGAGGCGCAGCCTATAACTTGCGGCTGTTTTGCTGGGCGCAGTTGATCGCTGCGCTTGTGAGTCCGCTCCATTGCGCTGTGGTTCCAGCAAGTATGCTATCATATGTCCGATAGCTGTCAATCCTGACACGAGCAGCAGAAACTCGAGATCTCTTCATTGTCTACCTCGTACTGCATGCAGTAGTCATCGCCAGCCTGGACTACTACTTTAAACTGGTCCGCCGGGTCCTTGATTGTAAGCTGGAGCAGCAAGACCCCTCCCCATTCTACTTCAGGTCATGTCTGTAAGGCTCACGGGTAATGTCTTCTAGCAAATGTGCACTAAACAGATCAACAGCCACTTGATCTCATGAAGCCTTTGCATCCTGTTTGCTCAACTCGTAGTAAGCTGGGATCATGCCACACAGCATCGTTTTCTCCGTATCTGCAACACCGAGCAGAACCTTTCCCGGCGGAGAGACGTTGGCGGACACCTCGCTCTTACATGGTATGGCGACCAAGAGATAGCTGCAGTCCCTGAAGAGAATTGGAGTTACGGCCTGGTGCTCAGCGAGGGAGTGGGCAACACCAGCACCCGAGCACTGGTCTACTTGATCGCAGAAGAGCTTGCTGCAATGTTCCCTACCGACTACGAATGCTAGCGTTTGCGTGGATCCGTGAAACTCCCGGAGGCATTATCCACTGGCATGCAGTAGTCCTCGCAGCAGATCTCGCAGCGCGCAAATATAGCGGCGTCACTCCCTCTTGATAATGCCAATTACGAGTTAGGGAGGAGTATTTTTGTGTGGACTCTTACGCGTGTGCATGTTTGCGCCATTAACGGCGGCAATGCTTCGCGATGACCCGTGCGTTGTCACGAGCAGAGCTGGCCGATGTAAACGACAAGCTTTAAGCAGATGCAGAGACGTGTGAGAAAGGGGATTGCCTTTCGGCCTGATTCGCCTCTCATCTGCACAATGCAAGCGAGCGATCTGCCGTGGAGCGAAACGCGTGGGTTGGCGCGCAAGTTGCCTCCACTTCAACTCGGGATCTTTCGCGTGAGAAAAAGGAACCTGACGACTCTGACCAGATCGCAGACGTGGATGCAGTTGGTTGTGCTTGGTAGAGCCGCATGGCCGACCTCCGGACCGAATGAACATGGACGCCTTCAACTGGATTACAAGTTGTAGCGGCCGGCAAGTACCTTAAACGTCGCCCTTCCACGCATGCTGGGATTGGAGGGACCCTCGCGAAGGCACCAACTGCAGCACACTCCATCCTCCCCGGTTCGGTCGGAAGATGCCAACTGTGCGTAAGTAGGCCTTGCCGTGAGAGTGTACGGCCCCCCGAGCGCAATGCGGCGAGCAGCCGGGTTGACCTTCTCATCCCGTGTGGGAAACACGTCGTGCAGCGTCACCTGTCGCCCGTCGACACCTCCTGGGGTCCACCTGCCGCCCCTCTTCCCTCCTTTGTCGACCACCCGCTTTCTCTGGGGTCATGGCAACAACAAAGCCCCGTCGACCCTCTCTGATCGATCGCTGTGCAGTCGCAGTCGACCATCCTGACCACCACTCACTGCCTCCGCTTCACCCGCTCTTCCCTCCGACTCTGACGCTCCTCGCGTTGTCTTTGGGCACCGCCTTCCCGCAGACGACCGCGTACATGCAAAAGCCGAGTCGGTGGGCGGTTGTGTATTCGTCCGCGGCCAGAGTATCCGAGCCAAATCAGAGTTGAGGTGAGGTTTCTCCGAAGAGTTCAGCTGGAAGAGCCGCTTTTTTCAACCCCATCGATCCGGCTGCTGGTCTGCTCGAGTGAGCCATCCGAGAGGGGCAGCTGTGGAGTGAGCACGATGGATCTCTCACTCTGGTTTCGATAGCCTGCCGTATGGTTGTGTCCACTCGACGGCCTGGGCCACTCGACTGTCACTTCTCGATTTGCCTTCTCCAAATCAAGCCTCACTCGCCGTATGAGAATGCCGGAAGCATGGTCTCTGCAAGCGACATCCTCACGACTGGAGTTAGTGGCGTCGCTGCCCAGCACCGCAGTGGATGAGGAGATTGACACGCTGCATGTTCTCACCATCGAAGACTTCCTCAAGATGCAGCCACTGGAGTGGTGCGTGACGTCCACGGCCCGAGCTTCGCCATCTTCGGCGGGTATTGCGTCGTCTTCCATGCATCTGGCTAACAAAATCGAGAACGCGTGCGCTTCGTGTCCAAGCTCGCCCTCCTCCGTGGCCTACATGCCGCCGTATTGCGACCAAGCACCGTCAGTCTTTGCCATCGAGAGAGGACCTGCGATCTCCCTGGAGCCCTGCCATCAGCGGTCGGACACTAAGAACGGCCACACTGCAATCAAGCAAGAACCCAAGGCTATCATCGACTTCGCGTCGCTGCCTACCCCGCTGCCGCTTCCGGTTGTGGCTGGAGTCGTTTTAACTGAAGATGTATGGCCCAAGGCTGAGCACGTCGAAGTCCTATCTGCTGCCAACGAAGAACGCGAGATCCTGCGGAAGCGACAGCGTGGATACGAGAAGAACTACCGGAGTCGCAAGCGGGTAAGTTACCGGATCAGTTGTTGAACTTGGATGGTGCAATTCACTAAGGACCTCACGACTCTTGCAGGCGAAGCTCATGAAGATGCGGGCAACCTGGCTCGAGCTTGAATCGGAGCTGTTGGGAGTGCGCTCGAAGAGCTGCAGTTCGTTGGTGATTCACAAAGGCGCTACGTCGCTCAAGAAAAGGCTCAGGGCACTTCGCGAGCACGAGAGAATACTCAAGCAAGACAATATCGCGCTCAAGTCCATGCAAGCGTGGGACAAGTTGACGCGCATCCGCGAGTACACCGACAAGGAGGTGCTGCGGACCATGGCCGAGTGGAAGCACAGTGCCGAGAAGATCATGGGGACGGACACCTTCGACCCGTACACACCCATGCCGCTCAACTTCACTTGGTGAATCAGGATCCCAGCATGGGAGGCTGGAGTGCTTACTCGGGTTGCAAACGGAGTTCACGTTCACTGCTTCGTTGTCTTAGTTTATTTCAGTTCGATACTACACCCAGGAAGGACGTAGTCAAGAAACAAGGCAACTGATCGTCGCAACAAGCATACGTGGCTGCGCAGTAGAGAATAGATATGAACCTCTGGAGAATACTTGCCTGCCTCTCTAGACCATGCAGGTTACTAGATCTGACTGGTTGTCATTTAGTACGCAAACCGTGTCGTGCATAAAGCCTCATCGTACTTCAGGATCTGTTGGCATTACGCAATGAGTAGTGGCACGCTATATGATCGATGGATCAGCACTTCAAGAACGCCAATACAACTTAGCATATCCTCAGTAGCACGGATAGAATACTACTTCTTTCGAGTGAATGTTGCAGGGGATCGACTGTGATATGCGGGAACTCACGAATGTGCCCTCTGAAGTTGCGGTGAATGCCTCGTTTGGCGAGAGGGTCAAGGACTCAAACAAACTGCAGGGAAAATGGGGACAGAACAGAGATGCGAGACGTTTAGAAATTGGAGCACAGAGTTTCTGTATGAGCAATAGCAACGTTTCCTTGTTTTGCAATGCAGTTCTTAAGGGAGAGGAAAAACGAAAGTACTTGGCGTCAGAGACCATGTGCAAAACTGCAAATGGAGACAGCAGCTCGGAAGTGACTTATTGCTTACATGATATTCATTATTATTGGCGATCAGCAGCATCGTCCGCGAGTCCACAGTGCGCAGAACGCAAGCGGGCTCTCTGCATGCGTGTGGCCACCGGACGCACTTGACCAATCATCGGCCCAGGTGGTGTACGCTAGAGCTAGTGAGGTGGGAAATGTGCAACCAGCAGGATTATGCGGACATTGAAGCAAGCGAGTTGCATACAGAGGGACTAGTTGCGATGGCTGCCCTCTCGCTCGAGCTGACTGACCCTGCAGCTATGAAGGATCCCTCTCCAAGCTTTCTACGGTCCTAGTGCCCAGCTTGGTCTGACCTCGAAGACAAAATAGATGAACTGAGATAGCAACGACCTGTATCGCAGTGCAGCGCATTGCTCGTGGCCTCGATGTGGTTGCACCTTGAATCCTTCGAGAGGGCAGGCAGTATTTTTGCTGGGCTGTCAGTTGCGTGGACCAGATGGATTTCCGAATCTGGCGCTGCAGGAAAATTGAAAATGCACGACTCAAGGAACTTCGCAGCAACAGAATAAGGAATGCAATCTGACAAAAAAAGAATGTCAAGTCGACAGAAGAGGCATCTCTCCGAAGGATGTTCAAGCGTGCACCGACGTCCGCCGTCACCATTATCTCAGACGAGTCGGTGCCGGAAAGGTGCCTTCCGCTGCGGAGGGTACCGCCTTCATAGTTTCGTGGGAGCATCTCGGTTGCATCTTGTTCTGTTGTTCCGCTAAGCATTGGAATTGTGCCGAGCAGGGTCTGACGAGGTGACGCAAACTCATGCGTTTGACACCCGCATCAGACTTGGAGCACGAGAGGCGAGGAACTGCCAGGAATACCCATGTAGCTCTTCTGTTCGTACTGTTGAATGCAGAGCGCGCCGGCGAATAAGGCACATGATTGCTCGTATGCCACACACGCCTATCGAGCCTGGGTACTGTACCACGAAATTAACTGCTGAAACAAGGCATCTAAAGTGCGAATTGCAAATGCCATCATACTGTTATGGAGCAGAATGCCACCGCGGCAGATCATATCACTTGGTGTAGTTGAGCCGGCATAACAAGCAACCGTTGCTCAAGACTAACACTTACCGATTATTATGGTATTCAAATGGGGGAAATGCTGGGTACAATGCTCTCCACATCAGCAGAAACGGACAAGATTATGGTGCCAAATGACAACGGTAGTAACTCTATCACCCGCTGGAGTGAGCTCTCGAGAGTTTTGCTCCACCATGCTGTGGATTTGCACTCTTATATCTTCATTCTCAACGAACTACTACTATCATGCCCGCACAGTTATATGTCGTTCCCAACTCATTGGAATGCAGTCATTAACTATTGTCCAAGTATCAGCACTATGCCGGTCACGATAGTGCATGTTCTGTACTACGTCTGTGCTACCGGGACAACAAGATTGCCAAGATCAATCCAAGAGCTGCCGCAATAAAGGTATAATATTGAATCCACTCCTATTGTATTGAGAAGCTCAAACGTGCAGTGTCTTCAAAAGTTCATCTCGTGCAAAAATAATTTTATCCTTTCAATCGAAGAATGTCTTGGAGAAAGAAAGAGGCTCTTCTACCCCCAATAAAACACTGTGGCACCACTTCTCGCGAGTCGTTCTCTGGGAGACCTGGGGGAGCACAGAATAGAAGGGAGAGGGCGAACGTGCCGATCGCTCGGGCACTCGACAATCTGACTGGCATTATCCGATTTGCCGAGTCCGGCGCACGCGACGTTCACCAACACCTATGACTGAAGCACTTGAGCTTGCCGCCATGTCCGACTTCCTCAGCACATTTGACACCACTAGTCTGGGTCCTCCAGTCAATCTACTTGCGGGTGAGGTCTGTTTCTTCGGGGCTGAGCTGTGTGCTTACTGGACTATCGAGGAGCGGCAGCAAGGTGCATTTGGTTCGGACGATGAGCCCCTCGCAAATACGGACACCGAGGACGACCACAAGGAAGGGCAACTCGGTATTCCTGCTGCGTCTTCGGAGATCTCTCTCGCAGAGTGCTTCTTAGGCGATTCTACGGAGAAGAAGCGACTGCGTCAGCGGGATTATGACAAAAAGGCGCGCTGCAAAAAGAAGGTAAGTGTTTCTGTGTGAGTCACATCTTGGACAATGATTCCTGGTGCTTTATTAACCCTGCTTGTTGTGCTTTATTTTGGCTACAGCGGCAGGAAGAAAACGACCGCAACATATTCATCCACATGATCAATCTCGCATGCTTGGAGTTGGAAGCGAAGATAGAAACGACCTGCCGTGCTCGATTCATGCTAGCGACTGTCCACGCTGACATGTGCGGACTCCAACTGGCGATGCAGGCTCAAGTCTTCCCCGACAGTACCTCAATTTGGGATGAAGTGCTGCGCAAGCAGGAGCGCTCGCTGAAGTCGCATCTGCATATCCTCAATCAACAGTTGATGTCTAACCGAGCGTTAGTAAACTGCGCCGAGGTAACTATTGTGGAATGGAGCAAGGCAAGAAGTCGCAACAAGTACTTCCTCCGCAAGAAGGCACCCAAGATTACGCCCGGGATGCGTCGTTTGGCGACAGCTCTACAGGAGCTAACAGAGGTGGATACAGCATGTCGCGCATGGGTAGATCATTTAGCGTTGCAGTAATGTAGTTGTAGTACGTGTGCATTACCAGACATGGTGTGTTGTATTTGTATAAGTTCAGTAGTTATTGTGCAGGAGATGAAAAGCCTATTGCTGCTGCTGCTCTAGAATTACTCTAATGTTGACGAGTACTGCATTATTTAGGTATAATCGACTGGTATAGAAATGCATTCAATGAGCTAAAGAGTGTGACAAGTACAACTATTCTCAAGGCGAACTTGTTGTGATTAAGCCCTCCTGATAAGGGAGTACTACAGCCAAAGTACTACATCTTCCGTGTAGTTTGTGACCTGCGAGGTTCTCAGCAATTTTCAGCCAGAGAGGTGCACACGAGAGACAGACTGGTAGTGCTTTGACACGGGGATGTCGCCTATTCAATGATATACTCATTGATCAACTTTATGAATGATTTTGTCACGCGTGCTGCTGAGCCGTTTCTGGACCACCAAGCACCAGCGTTAGGCTCCTAGGAAGAAATGCATTTTTTTCACCACTAGGGTTTGTTTGATTTCATCGCTAAGCGCTCAGCACTCATAAGGGCACGTGGGGCATACATACCTGTCCTATTGCACACAAATTGCAGTGTATCCATACCATCTACTAGTGTAAAACACACGTCCAGAAATTTCGATTGGTCAATCATCTGGGATTCAAGATCTCCGACTGACGGTGAGATTGACTGACACGCCCAAATATTTCGTTTGGAGTGACATGGTCACAAATGAAAGATTGCGACTATGACGCAGTAGTGGGAACAAAATCTAAGACGAACTAAAGTTCATGTCGATGTTCACCTCCAAACCAACAAGGTAATAGCCATAAGAAGCTCTCAAGATCGCTCAAGCACGTGTAAGCACGACGAGGATGACCACGAAAGCTGAAGTCCTCCTTGGAAGTGGGTACTATTCCCACTGCGAGTACAATTTGCGCGTGACACTGGGCGGAAGAGTCTGCTGGCCTGTATCATTGTTGTCGAGCCGAAGGTAGAAGTGTAGTGGGCTCCAGACAGCCATTACATGACACAAATCTGGTCACAGATTTGATTGATCCAGCCACTTGTGTCATACCACGACAGCGCCGTAAACATTCAGGACTGTTTGTTTGCCTGTCGCTATTGGTCGTATTCAGGGATTACAACGTCAGAGAAGGTGTGTGCACAACGTTGTGTATGATGATGGTTCCTTAGTTGGAAATTGTCTTGGTGATGAGGACGACATGTCACTATGGGTTGGTGAGGCCATCTCAGGCAATCACGCGCTATGTCACAGGGAAGGTTCTCCGAATATCCTGGAGATTGTCAAGAAGCCTTGAAGTTCAAGCTTCATATTGATTTCACCTTGCGCGTCCAATCTGCACCCAAGGTTTATATCTCAGTTTGTAGGTTTTTATTTTACCCCAAGAGTCCCTAGTAACCCTTTGCGTAGAATCCAAGTACCATAAGCTAATTCCAATCCAGTTGCAAATTTGCCGTCACGTCCTCAAGTCTCCTTCCAACTCAGGAGTTTGGTCAGTTATAGCTCCCCCCAAGTCGGGAGCCAAGACTTCCTCTAAGCGTAAGCGTGTGAGCGGTATTTTTGGAGAACTATCGGGGACAGCACCCCTTTACAACAATCTAAACCATTTTGACTCTGAGAGAGAAGATCATGTCATGCTCTTTGCCAACTAGAAGGTGATAAGCAGGACACTGATACAACACCGTGTCACAAATCCCATCATTTGTGGTATAGTAGCTGGATGTTGAAGGATTACGAGCAAACCTACTTCCCGGTGAAGATGGAGGTGTTGGCATTCCTGCATTTGGTGAAGCCTAATAACACGCTTCTTGCCGAGTTAAGGGTGCATGTTTGCACGCAAATTTCAACCCTGGAGTGGGTACTTCAGTTGAAGTCGAACTTCGGTAGAACTTTTAAGTTCGCTATGCTTCCCTATCAGTTGGTTTTGAAGGTAACGCAGATCCAAGACAAAAATATTGGCTTCGTTAGGTTGATACAAGGTAAGACAGCGCCGTTCATAGACTCGGACTAGGAAATAGAGCTATTCGCACCACCATTCAATGGAACTACCGACCTGTCAGCGGGCCCACACCTCCTCTACTCCAGATTGCCACGAAGCTGTGGGGGCTATACAATGTCTTTCGATGGCTTCGACAAGGCAGAGATTAATGATGGGGAGTAGCAGCTGCAGTTGAATACTGTGGGGATTTCCAATGTGGGTCATTGTGATCGCTGCAACAACTCATCTCTTGGCATGAACGGTGAAGGTTACAGCAGAAAACCGCAATGAGCTGCATTACAAACTGACGCGGCCGACTTGGTTATTCTCGGTGACTTGGGGATTGCTATTCAGCAATTTTAGGAGGTGATACCATGCAAGAAAAGGGCACTTCAGAACAATCTTGAACAGAATAGAGGCCTGGTCAAGCGGCTCAGCAGGTTCGGTACTTCCACATGGCCCAAGAATTCAGCCCAGCAGCAGACTCTGTAGCAATAGAATGGCGAGATTTGGCTACCACCACAATAGTGTAGAGAACGAAGTAAGGCTCCAACTCTTCGTACTAACAACATTCGTGGAAAAAGTCCTGCAGCCCTGCCACGACTTGCTCAAGAGTGGTCATGAAGGCAATACCCTGTCCTGCATGCGCATGAAATGAGACTACTTCTGGCCTGAACTCTACGCAGGCATAGTCAAGCACGTCAAGATCTGTGTGGATCACGTTACTGTAAGCAATGTGCTCCGACAGAGATGATTCAGCGCAGGCAACATCATTGCCACCCAGTTTTTTCCAGCTCGTATCGTTGGGCCTTGTCATCCCGCTACTGCTGTCGGAAAGGGGGAATAAACTGCTCCTCCTTTTCCAAGATTATTTGATAGGCATTGTGGTGGAGATATTCATGTCCAAATCAGGGGTACTTGGGAACAGTACATTCTCGCGAAAAAAGTGTGGTTGGGTGTTTTGGAGCAGCTACGCTGATACAACATAATAGAGGGCCTCGATTTATGGACAGAGTCTTCTGAGCCTTTGTCGGTATGATAATGACCACATCTCAGTCACGATGATCGACTAGCCTCAGATAAATGGTGTTACGGGGTTACACGTTAGAGTAAACGGTTACCCTGCACAGTGCACGTCGGGTCTGTGCTCAATGTGGTGATAATGATTTGGATGTTCTATTACAAGATGGTTGGATTTCGATCTGTTACGCTAAGTATGAGTAATTACGTGTCTCCATGCTAAGACAGAAGTTACCGAAGCCAGAGCCTTGTCGGATGTGACATGTGCAGCTGATCGGCTTGAGGTACCTTCGTAATCCTCTCGCCTGCGTCGCTAGCGCCGTTGTGACCTGTTCGAGTGTTGTTTCGTCGATTTCCAGTTCTAACCGACGTCAATGAAGAGAGTGTAAGCGCATCGTGAAGAATCGTGCGGTGGTTTGTGTCAGCACGGTTCCTGTGGGTGGAGGGCGGCCTCTGAAGATGGTTGTGTTGTGAGTCTTCCAGAGCTCCAGCAGAA
Organism: Halophytophthora batemanensis; assembly: GCA_023338225.1. Lineage (NCBI taxonomy): Eukaryota > Oomycota > Peronosporomycetes > Peronosporales > Peronosporaceae > Halophytophthora > Halophytophthora batemanensis. Next base: position 21,221 of record JAADYK010000191.1, read on the forward strand.
AACTCCTTCGAAAGCAGAGCCAGACCGTGAGCACTAGCTCCAAGTCGTCGCCCTACTACTCGCAGATGATTTCCTCTGAGCTTACGAGGAACTCGCTCCAGGCCAAGCGTTTTCGTACGAGTTGAGATCATATTGGCTGAAGGCGTTGCCACACCTGGCGTACTCGTTGGCAATACCCAAAGCAATGCTCCTGTGTTTCCAGGACGTAGCAGTCTGCCCAGGGACATATCGTGGGGTCGGTAGATCTGTGATGCAGGAAGATGAAGCGGGCCTTAACCGGGAGGAGACGGTGGAGTAAGCGCGCTTGGATGTCGTAGACCATGGGCAACACACTCCACCGAGTCGTGAATAGCACTGGTGAGTGGGACCAGAGGCATTCTGGTGTGCATTTGCGTTTGTCACTTCGCGGTGTCCAGATCAGACTTGCTGTACGAAGAAACCTTGTCCAGTCCGTTTTCCTCAGGTACGAGGAACCGCACGTCCGTCGGGAGCCTTGTACTCCCACCAGAGAAGGTCCGGCTGTCTCGTTGTGCGATGCCATCAGCTCCACCGGGGGATCTCCGAAGTGAGCTCATCGAAAGTGCCGCGGGACCGTTCATATAGCCGAGGAAGGAGGTACTCCAGGTTTCTGACCTGACTGAAAGTCGTCTGGATGTGAACTTCTGCACGAGTTTTCCCGCGTCAATCGCACCATTCTCACTAAGGAGCAGGCTCTGCAGAGTGTGGACGTCCTGGGGCGTTAGCTCCGAGCCGAGCCGGTCCAGATCGGTGCTCTGAGCAGCTGTATGCATTGTGCTTGGTCCATTGCTGCGCCATCGTTCACGCGTCGTTGTAGATTGAACCTCAGGTCGCACATCGGCTTCCACCACCACGTTCCCTGGGTGGGTTTGATCCGACAATGGCGTTCTATGCAAAAGACATCTTATCCAAGAGCGGGAGAACCACCTATCGTGGAATGGACGTCTTCGATGTCGTGTGGGCACTGTGAAAAGTCTGGGGAAACCCGGACTTTGTGTGGGTGTAGGAAAACTCTAATGCCTGGGACTCGCAAGCCCGCACTACCTGTTGGTCGTATCAAAGCAGGTGCATATATGCCTTGTCTGGTGGGACTTTTTGGTGGACCACCAAGTCCGTCACGAGTCTTTGCCAGCGATGAACTGTAGTACTCTTAATGACCAGATGTAGCACCTTGTACCACAACAGCGATGATACCACGGTACCTATGACGAGTCGGTGTCCTTCGAGTGTGCGAGCACAGTACCACCATCTCCGTGGTGTCTGTGTCAACTTGTGTTCAAGGTCCTGCACTGCTTTTTCGTCCACGTTTCCATATCTAAAAGTGACCCCAGGTACCGAACTGTGTTTCCTTCTGCCAACACCGGAAGAGGAGCTTGGCTCACTTCACCTGGTGGACCTCGAAGCGAGAGGAGTGTGGACTTGGACGTATTCAGAGAAGCCCCCGAACCCTCACAGTACGTACGCACTAACGTGATTTGTTGCTCCAGTCCCGCTAGGGACGAGGACATTAACAGTGAGTCATCTCCGAAAAAGGTGTCTGCCATTGGTTCACCGAGAGGTAACACGATGCCTAGCTCCGGTCGACTTCGCAGCAGGTCCCCCAGAGACTCCATAGCTAGCAGGGATAAGTACGGAGAGACTGGACCCCCTTGCTTGGCTCCCCGCTTAGGAAACAGCTTGGTCTGTTCCAACCCGTCCAAGTACAGCAAGCACGCGGGCTTGGAATACAGGATCTGATTCCAGCGACGAAAATGAGGTCCGAAGCCTTGTCTTTCCATCACTTGGTGAAGGTAGCACCAGTTGACCCGGTCAATAGAGCGTCCCGGCACAAAACCCTGCTGATCTTCATATATCAGTTTGACCATCACCGTCTTCAAGCGGCTAACGAGCACGTGAAACAACACCTTGACCTCCCAATGCGAGGTACCTGGTACGGTATACACCCAAGCGGTGTGGTAAACAAATCCTAAGTCAAGTCGAATCCATTTCGAGTTGAATCTAGACCTGTTCTGAAGTCCAGTCGCTTAGCATTCTTGTTGACAAGAGGAGACACCTTTCAATCAATCATGAACCTGCCTTTGACTAGATCCCCAGGGTCCGTTTACTGGGTCCCTGCTAGAACATATGTTACTTTTAGGAGGATTAGCTAGCCAGGTTTCATTTAATCCAAGTATTCTTTTAGCAAATCTCTGGCGAATCGCTTCCTTTTGTTTTCCTACCAATGTCCGAGGCGACCGCGGACGTTTGCACACTTCCTCAGCAGCGCAGATGTGTTCGCTATAGAAACAAACTTGCAATTTCTCCCGACAGTGATGCTGCGAAACGAACCTTGTTGGTAGTTGAATTGTGTGTGGCGTCGGTTCAAACGTTGTACATTTTATAGCAACACTACGTTTCTCACTGCTCTTTTGGGAATCTTTGCCCAAACACTCCTAGTCAAGCTGTACACTATATATCATCTCTCTAGATCTAGGAAAATGCAGTTTCTGTGGAATACGGTTTTAGATAGTTTGTGCCACGCCCGCGCTTATTTCAAAGCCAGCACCAGACTGTTTGACGTCATCCTCCCCGTCGGGTTTCGCGGAGATTTGCGCGCGTGTGTCTGTTAGTCCTGCGGCATGCTGCATTATCGATTAGCATGCACAGGCTGCAGAGTTGATGGAGACAACATGCGTGGGGGACTGCATCCCGTAAACGACAGACTCCCTAGCGCGCTGCTGGCGAAAGTTCCGAGTTATCTTTCCGTGCAGCTCCAAGTGTCGGAAAGGCTCTTGGCTCTCGTTGCATGCGTTCAATATTCCACTAGCCACCATTCTTTGTCCATGCGCACAACCAGTGCAGGCGGTTTGTTGGGGCTCTGCTATTTCACAGAGGCCAGCGCATACCCAGCGTGTGAGTATCCCAATTAGAGCGTCCATCGCAGAGCCGCCCAATGGACGAGTGTGCTGACAATCTCCACTCGCTTTTGGGGAGACTGGAGTTTTACAGTCACTTCGGGCAGCACTACCTGTAAGGCAGATACACCATCGTGAGCACTAGCATTCCAATGCAAGGAAGTGGGAAATGCTCCAGCCCAGATACATTATGGGAGATGAAGCGAAGTGCATCCTGGGCGATGTCCGTAGACTGCTTTGGAGCTATCTGGCCGCTGCTTGCGCCTTCGTCCTCGTGCCGCTGCCCATATGAATTTAGTAGCTGACCTGGCAAGAAATCCACCACAGCAGCGAAGCTTTGTCGAGACGGCACGTACCTCCAGTAACCTTCGATACCCGGCTTCTTCGACGGAAATATAGCCCTGCACACAACTTTGCACAAGCGTGTTTATCTTCAACTACCTCTGCTGTCTCCACCCGCGGAAAAGTGAAGTGCGAGCAGTTCGTTGGGCACGCGGATGGATGCGTGGAGACGTGCTCTCGGTGAGATCGCAGTGGCTTCTCTTCAGGGAGTCCGAGCCATTGGATCGTATCAGATGATGCAACTCCCGCATCCTTCTGTCCACGGGCCCCCAGACATTCCTGGGCGTCGCTAAACGCTGCCACCTCCCATTCCAGCCAATGGCCACGGCGCAGCCCGCCGACGGCGACGGCGACAGCGACAGCGACAGCGACGGCGCACGCCGATGCCGTCATAGCCAGTCTGCTTGCTGTTCGCTGAATGCAGGCCGACTGATCCAGGACGGCGCCACTGCCTTGGCAGCGCTCAGCACTTCCATCGATAGCTGTGCCAGTACTATTGCTGCCAGCCCTATTGTCCGATCTGTAAAACACACCACGCAAGTTGGTCAAAATCAAACCATTTCTTAGCGACGAAGGGCCGCTGTATCGCTGCCTGCACTGCCTACACTGATCCTCGGAGACATTGAGGGACGCTCGAATGATCCAAACATAGTATCTGTCCTGTTGGCCCAATTGTACCACCGACACTCATCACAATTGTCTTGCGCTCCGCCGACAATCGCCCGTTGAACCCTACTACAAGAAACATAACTAAGCATTCCATAGATATGATACTCTTTTCGCCAAATAGCACAAGGAAACTGTCACTTGGTCGCTCAGGACGCACTTCTCCGTACGGACTTCTTGCAGAGCCAGCTCTTTGCGCGCTATCCTGCGTTGTTTGGCTCCCGACATCATTAAGTGGTTGAAAGTTCAAGGATCCCCCCGCAGCTGGGGCCAAGCGCACAGTTCGCTCCGGGCAAGTCTTCGTAGTGCCTTTTACACCCCTCCACGTTAGTGTTCAATACCACTAGAAATGGTTTATAGGACAGTCCAGCCCACGATTGCCCCCTGGGAGGTGGGCGTCGGTGTTCCACTCGCAGCTTCCGCCTCCATCTCCGCAATCTGCGCGTCCCATCGGCGGTAGAGCTCACACTGCCAAGAAAGGGCGTGGCTCTCCGCGGCCAGCGCTCGGATCTGGCCCAGGCGGCCCCAAGAGATGATGAAGCTCCGGATGATGTCCAACAAGCACAGCGTATCTATGGGGACAGCCCGAGATTCCTTGATGAAGAAAACTGCGGGCTCCTCGCGTTGCGCCAGCACTCGTTGCGCCACGACCCTCAACACTGTTTCCTCCATAACCGCCAACTCCAGATGCAGCATGCGCTTCTTGAACTGTTCGTGTGGATGCTATGCAGTTAGTGACCCTGACCTTCCTGCAGTGAATGGCTCCCGCAGCAAGAACTTGCCTTCTTCCTTCGGAGACTCCTTGCGTCGTACTCCTTCTGTCGGCACAGCTCTCGCACTCGAGTGGCCACTCTCATCGACACCTGAGTCGCACCACAGTCACCATACGTCGTTTAGGGTGCAGTCAATTGTGCCTCGAGGCAGGAATTCCCCGCCCGCCCACCTTTGCCTGCATCTTCTTCCTCTTCTCAGCACCCAGACCTTCGGGGCGGAAACCGTTGGGCAGCTCCATCTCCGGCGGCGACTGCATGCTCGCTGCTGGCGTCGTCTGTTGCACGAACGCACACGGTTGAGCACACAGACCCAAAGCACAGTCTAGATCCCATCGATGGCATTGAGGGATCCCACTCACCGACTCCAGCAGCTTCCTTCTTGTCAGGTCCGCACTCTCTGCACAATTCAGGAGTAGCTCGCGCGCTCCGCAGAAGGTGTCGGTCTGTTGACCGAAAAGTCCCTCGCCGACCACCTGGAGGTCGCCCATTGCAGTAAGGCCCACGCACTTGCCGGCGGCGAAACGAAAAGGAGAATGCAGACGATTCCAGCGGTCTTACACGTGGGCACTGAAATCAGCCCGAAGTGTGATGGGTGCAGCCGACTTGCATATCGACGCGCCGCAGTGGCAAGTGCAGCATAGGACCGAGGTAGGATGGCAGGACGCTTATATGGCGGTGCTCTCGTGCCGTGCGTCAGGTGACCGATCGGGGAAGACGTTATCCACGACACAGACCAAGTCCGCCTGATCATTTTGCAGCAGCGGGTCTATCGCTAGGGACACTTCCGTTTGTACCAAGCTGCCCGGAAACCGCCCGCACCCACTCCGGAGTGCCCATATTTGCAAAGCACGATTCTTCGCAGAATTAGTGTTTGGTAAGGTTATCCTTCGGATGTATTTTAGGGAATACCGACTGGTATTCTCCGTGCCACCGCAGGGAATCCCAAGCGGGTGGCACGCACGCTCCTCCACGAGGCTCTCGTGTGCTCGCGAAGATGCGAGGCGCGGAAGGCCACAACCTTCGCAAGCTCGTTCCCGGGCAGCCTACCTGCTAAGCAGTGCGTCTGATCTTCTTCGCTGGTCAGTTTGAGCAGATGCACCGTGTTCTTCCGCCGCAGCACACCGCCCCGTGAGGTGTGGCTTCAAGTTCCGTCCCTTTGCGGTGAGGCGCACACAGTTGCTCGAGGCCCGTTCGCGCGCGTTGCCAGGTGCGCAGGCCCGTCATTCGGATAGTTGGATGCTACTGCACCTTGTCGACCCGCGGTTCTGGTTTGGAAGTGGCCTCGCTCTGGGCGTTGTGCGGCCCACTTGTCCGCCCTCGATCATCTCCAAAAGGGAGATCGCTGGATTCACTCGCGATTCGGAATGGCATCGCGTTGGCGAGGACCTTCCTAGGCCACGCTTGTCTGAGCCACTATTTGCCGAACAATACCACCCGACCCGTAAAGTGGGATATGTAGACCTCTGTGGACATTGGCAGAAAGCAATCAAGCGTGGCATAGAGAACCGCTCAGACTTGAGTGAGGCATATTTCCGAGCATGGGCAACCTCGCGTGTTGGCTCGCTTCTCCCTGTGCGCGCACGAATCCTGCCCGCGGGCTCCCATTCCCGTTTGGGAGGCGCGTCACGCAGCGTCACCCTGGCGACTTCCACCGCGTAGGACAGAACATCCTGGCCTGCCTGTCAGAGCTTTCAAGCCTGATTTTCGTCTGAGGTCTGAAGATCCTACTGTCAGGAAAGGTTCAAGGTCGGATACATCCTCTCTCCTTCAGGAGTCCTCCACCGGTACGGTAAACCGCCTCCTCAATCCCCCTCGGAATCTGCAGACGCGACGTAGAAGTCGCAACTCGCAACTGGTTCCCACAAGCATCTAAGCCAACGCTCGAGGGCCGTAGTTCTCAACCCTATTGGCATGCTGGTCTTCGGGCGAGATCCTATCGGCCGGTATTATGCCGAGTGTGGAGAGCGTCAGGTCTCGCACGCTTTACAAGCTGGCGCACGTGTGTTTCCTCGCTGCCGAGCATCCCTTCTCCATTTGGTGAGGCAAGCCCTCGTGCCCGGTCTCTGGTCACGCAGTCAACGACCGCTTCACGGTTGGAAGAGCATCCACCGCTCCTCAAGCCGCCACCAGTTCTTGCTGGCTAGAGTCAAGTTGACCACGCTGCGCATATACGAGACGAACTGCACGAACCACAAGCGGGTAAGTTCCCTAACGGGTTGTTCAACTCGAGTGGTGCTGTTCACTAGCAGCCTCACAATTCCTGCAGTCGAAGCCCGCAGCGATGAAGAAAGCCTGGCGTGACCTTGAATCGGAACTGCTGGGAGTGTCCTCGGTGCGTTACACCCCACTAGTGGTCTGCGAAGGCTTCGCGTCCTTCCAGAAGGAGCTTAGGACATGTTGAGAGCACGAGCGTGCCCTCAAGCATGACAAACATCCGCGAGTACACTGACAAGGAGGTGCTGCAGACCAGAAGCGAGTGGCAGATCAGCGTCAAAATGATCGTGGGAGCGGACAGTTTCAACCCGTACATCCCGCTGTCACTCAACTTTACTTGGTGAAGTAGGGTCCGAGTGCTCGAGTCGTCGTTGTGCGCCCAGGTATCCCACGAGTATGCATTGCGATCTACATTGCACTGATCGTGCGAGACCTAACTACTTGTGGTTCAAAGTACACGTCATAGCGAGAATGAGGACAGAGCGAAGACACGACACAATATTCAGAGAACGGTGATCCGATAAGAGCACCAGCAAGTTCTCCTTGTTCATGTACACGGCACTACGGACTAAAGCGCTGAAGTGCTCCATCATCGGGAATAAAACGCAGGCCCGTGCCATTTCTTCAAGAATCTTGTTCCTGACCGCCTCCAGAGCATGTAGACGACTACTCCTCGGCCTTAGCGCCCGATCCACCCTCAACTAAAGGTGTAGACAGCTTCTCCGCGTCCTCGCAGCTTTTGCCACGACCTCCGCGCTGCGGGATGTACCAACAGTGCTTGGTGTCAATGCCGCCCGTGACCGACGATTCCACGTCCTTGTTCATGACCCAAGCGTCATCGAACGTGTTGAAGCGCACCTGCAGCCACGTGGGCGATACACTTAGCGCAAAGAAGCCGTAGGGGTAATTGCCAGCAGACCAGACGTTTTCTACGTAGTCCTCCGCAAAGGGCGGGATGCCGCTGGGCGACTCGTTCTGAATACCACCGCCAGCGCCGTTCTCGATGAAGTGTGTCTTGAAAGCCGTGTAATCGTGTTTTTCGCCGTGGGTGTGACCATAGAGAAAAAGCTGAATACCCAGTCCATCCAGCAGTTCCCGCCACATCTCGGCCGGCCCTGGCGCGTAGTGGCTGTACGGCGAGTAGTGCGTGTTCACGATCTTCCATGTGGCCGTGGACGCGTTCGCAGCCTCCACGAGTCGAGCTCGAGAGTCGTCTCCCCACTGTTGTAATTGATCCATGCAAGCGTCATACATGCCACCGTCACCACCAGCACAGAGCGGCTGGCCGCGTATCACGTTATCACAGGCGTCGTCGTCGTCCCCCGCGTAGCCGTAGCACTGGCAGCAAATTTGCTGCGCGCCGTGCGTGTCGGCGTCGTTCGTATCCAAATTGAAGATATCCACAGTCACATTCGCGCCTGGGTCCCCAATCGAGTGCACGAAGAAGTGACCGGGCATAAGCCAGCGGTTGTCCTGGGGACTCACGTACTGCGACTGTAGCATGAATTTCTGCTCAAGTCCGGCCAACAACTCGGCCGTGGACCTACACTGGGCAGGCGCGTCGCTCTCCGAGCAAATGAAGCTCGAGCCACCGTAGTCGTGGTTGCCCATGACATTCACCCACGGGATCCCCGCTAGACTTGGAGCGTTGTACTTGTCCTCGAATGTCTGCTGGAACCGATACGCCTGGTCTGTCGCGCTAGCCAGTCCACTCCAGTAGAAGTTATCTCCGTGACCGATGATCACAGCCGGACGTGGGTTGGCTTCGGCAGCCGCGAGGCCCAGTAGAGTTGCCACATACTCCATGGCGTTGTAGTCCAGCACTGTGTACGTCTTGCGTCGAGAGCAGCATGAACCACCGGTCTTAGCGACGGTGCGACCCCAGTCACCGATCGCCAGCGCCGACACCGAGTATACTTCTTGCGATGGGTCCGTCGCCTCTTCCTCGTCATCCAGTGAGCTGTTGCTGCTATTGTCAGCTCCGAACTTGCTCAACTTCTTGCTGGTCTTGTCTTTGACGGCGTCAGGCTTGGTGTCCTTGCTCTTCTGGCCGTTCAAGCCGGCGTCAGACTTGATGGACGCATTTGAGTCTGTGACGGACACGATGACCACAATAACTGCCACAATGACGGCCAATACCACGGCGA
>JAADYK010000192.1:0-30108 GCA_023338225.1 Halophytophthora batemanensis
AGAGAGAGAGAGAGAGAGAGAGAGAGAGAGAGAGAGAGAGAGAGCAGACCCGCAGCCTCGCGTGCACACACAATACAGGCATGCCAGAACATACCGGAAATGTAGGCAGCCTGGAGCGCGCCCTGGTACTTGTAGTCGGTCGCCTCACCTGCAAACAACACACGCTTGTTCAACGTCTGACGCAGCAGGTCCGGGTCGTCGTCCGAGTTGTCCACAGTGACGCAGCTGTAGGCTCCCACGGCCCACTCGTCCTTATCCCAACTGTAGCATCAACCGAAAGGAACGACGCAAGTGCGTGAGACCTCACCCCCTACGCCCAGCCACAGGAACAACACAAGCAGGCATGACCGAGAAAGCTTACCGAGTGATGAAGTGGTTCACCGGCTCCGGGATGCCATGGCCGAACGTCTCTTGCAGTTGCAAGAAGAAGGCCTGGACGATCTCGTCGTCGGTGTACGCATCAGAGACCTTGCCGGCCTTGTCGCCGATCAGGACGCCCTCCAGGACGGGTGCCCCCTTTGCCAAGTAGTAGTTGAAGATCGCCGGGAAGTAAATGCGGGGCTCCTTGTCACCAACCGAGGACGTAGTGCCCTTGGTCTGGGCCATGAAAGTGGCCTCCGCGGGCCAGAACACCTCCGGGAACTGCACCAGGACCTTCATGTACTGGCCCATCTGCGAGCGCTCGAGAGCGCCCTGCTTGGCTACAGGCAGCTCTGGCTGGAAGTGCAGCTTGCCGGACTTGAGGAACCCCAAAGAGCAAGTGACTACGACGTGCTCTGTCGTGATGCGGCTCCCGTCAGCACACTCGACGACCACGCTTGCTGCGTCTTCATAGTTGATGGACGAGACGGGCATATTTGTGTGGATCACGTCCTTAACGGGGCCTGCCAAGTGGTCGATGAAGCGCTCCATACCCGACGGAACGATGCAGTGCGGTCCCGGGTCGTCTCTACAAGAAGCACAAAGTTCAACAGCCAGGACAGCACATTAGCTACAGGCCTGGCACGAAATCAACCGTCCAGCACAGCACGTACCCGTTCAAGTCGAGCTCAACAAAGCTGCCAAGCTTGAGCGCGTCGTCCGTGAGGCCCATCCACATCTCGATCATGCGCAGACACAAATCCAGTCGCCCGCGTGCGCTGGCACCGCCTGTCGCCATCGCAGCTCCCAACTCCGGGTCGGAGGCAACGAGTGCTTCCGCCGCCGACGATAGAGACTTGTCCGTGTTGCCGCTCGACTTTGCCAGCGCCTGGAGCTTGTGCATGAGCAGCGCGTGCCACTCCCACGTCTCCTTCATCTCCGCGTCCGAGAGCTGCCTACTGCCTTCGAAGATGAGGAAGTTCGGGCACGAATTTGGGTGCAGCCACGGGTTTCGCGGGCTGATCTCCTTGAACGCAATGCCGCATTTGCGCGCCAAATCCGCGAGCGGGTGGCCCTGCGTGCCGTGGATCCAGGCCGCGCCCACCTCCACGTTCATGGACAGCGTGTCGCTGAAGGTGCAGGTCTTTACGCGACCACCGACGCGCTCCTGCGCCTCGAGCACACACACGTCGCGGGCGTCGAAGTTGCCGGAGGCCAGCAGCCTGTTGGCGGCGCTCACGCCGGCCATTCCGGCACCGACCACCACGACGCGGTACGAGCTCTCTAGCTTGGTTGAAATATCCGCCATCTTTGCTGTGTCTTGCTTGCCGTGACGAGGAAAATGAGAAAATGAAGGCGCTCTTCGGGCTGCAATGCATCGATGAGGGCTCGACCAAGGGAAGATGCTCGAGATTGACTATTCTGCCGGATGGGGAAGTCTAAGGCATATGGCACTCCCTGCAGGAAGGTGCGCATTCACGTAGCCTCCGGTTGCTCGAGCTGGCCTTGATACTACGGACGTAAACATGAAGAAGAGCTTTTTGATTTTTGGGTTTCGAGCTTCGAGTTGCATGCGTTGATGGGGAGCACAGCCCGCGTCATTCCGGACTATTCAACCAAGTGATGATGGCTAAGGAAAGGGAACACAGCAACACCGCCTGGTATTGCGTGCGTCGCTAGTATCTTGTGCTGTGCTCGTTTGCGGGGTGACGTGCACCACGTGCATCGCCAGCATCTCGAGTCGACCCCGATGCGCGTCGCGGAGGTTTCCCGACACGGTCGACGTGGTCGGTTGTACCAAGCATGTCTTAATTTGGCACGAACAGTGTTCTATTTCGGCATGTCTGTATCCTTTTCGGCACTTTTTGAATGATGTATCTTGAAACGCCGTACGAATGCAATTCCCGCTCATAACGGATTTGCTTGCTCCTCTCCCAGAGACCCTCGAGTCCTGGATGACGAGTGCCGACTGCGGACACTCGCCCCGAGGCGCAGTACTTCCACAAGGCCCTCGCGTGCCTGCGGAGTCGGGCGAGGTGGCAGACACCTTGGCTGCTTCCTTGGAGGCCTTGCGACGGCGGGCTCCTGACCGAGATATTACACTCTGAATCCGCAGGAGTAAACAGATCAGTCTCCAGTCGTCGTGAGCGGGGAAGGTGCGTTTGTACTTAGTGCGGATACATGTAAAAACACAGAGAAAACTCGGTGTCGATCTCCTGGTCGTCGTAGCATGTACGTCATCAAGACCTGATTATGTATCCATGTGCGTACGTGGCAGAGCGGGGTTCTGAAATGGAGGAAGCTTGTGTCCTACAGCGCATGTTGACGAAGCAAAACGCGGCAGTGCCTCTATGGATTCTTCAGCTGGATACGTGTGCAGGCGGTAGCTCGATGACTATTTGCCGCGCTACCTCGGGGGGCACGCGAGGTAGCAATATGAGTTGATATGTGTCATCCACAAACTCCAGTCATCAGCAACTCCATTCTGACGCATGGTCGAGCCTGCCGAGTGTCGAAACGCAATTGCGGTGGCGCATCTGTACAAACTCTAGACACTGCTGTAAACACGGGACAAATTGACGGAGACCCGGGCGATGCGCGCCGCGTCATGTTTCCTTGTTCCTGTCCCCGGCTCAGTCCTGTGCACGCGCCTCGATTTGCAACCGTCGGACAGGGGGTGACAATCCGCAGTCCGTAGGATGACGAGCTTTTATCCGCATCAACATGAGCGAAGGCGAAGGCGTCTGACTTGACGTGTGCTTTGTAGCACTGGTACTACCGGCATCTGATCGTCGAGAAGTTCATTAAAAAGGGGCTGGCACTTATGCTACAGGTCGCTGTGCTGTTGCCTCCCAACACTGGCGGACTTCCCTATCTAGCATCACCAGCACGCGCTTGCTGCCTCTGCTTCCTACCACAATATTTACACTACAGACCCACGCATACCGACTGACACTACCTTATAACAAATACATGGTGCTGCTGCATCACCCACTGAAGCTTGAACGCCGCGGTGACCCCTCATCGAAGGAGATGGCGATGCAGCTCGAGTTGGAGCGCAGCAAGTCGTCCTCCGATTCGTAGATGCGCGCGGTGTCGCGGTCGTCCGCGTATATGCTGGACGAGAAGCTGATCACTGTGTTGGACGAGTCGAAGATCCGATCCTGTCGCAAGGACGTGTCCCTTGCAGTTGTAGGCTCCAGTGTTGTACACGGCAGAACCACGTCTTTAGGGCCTACTGCATCGCTTGTGCAGCCTTCGTAGATCACTGGAGGCGCGCGACTGCTGGTGGTAAACGCGAAGTCGTCTTCCGACGCGCGCAGATGCTCACTGGCAGCAGTGTCACGCGTGTCCGCGAAATCTACGCTGTCGAAGGAGAAAGCGACTCCTGTGTTTGACGTATCCAAAAGCCGCTCACCCCTGGACGAAGCTGCGCTCGCTGTCGAGGCCCCGTGTGGGCGTTGCAGCGCTGCACGAACGGCTGCAGGCTCTGCACTGTTTGTCTCTCGCCACTCGCTGACCTCCCTTGCCTGCGGTAGGCACGCTGGCGTCTTTACAAGACCTTCAGCGCCAGTAGTAGAGATGCCTGGCAAGTGTCTCCGCCCTCTGGAGCTAGATTGACGTGTTTGGGTAGCAAGATAGGCTCTGCCGCCAGGCTGCTGGTGGAAGCTGTCGTCGTCTCCAATGACCACAATGGACGCGAAGGGCACGTTATCGCTGGAGGCGCTAGCAGCGCTGTTGGTGAAGCCCGAGCCGTTGAAAGTAGTAGTGTGGTGGTGCGGGTTGTACCGCTGTGCACGTCGTGACCCGGTGAAATGGTGGGTTGACGGTCTCCCCAATCTCCCCAGGTCAAAATCCTGAGACCAGTGCTCTGTGGGCGTCCGCAGCTCCTTATCCTCAGCGCGGCCCTTGCGGATTGCCACGAAGATCGCGATGGCCGCCACGGCTGCGATGCCGCAGGCCACGGCCACGAGCGCCGTTAGCTGTTTGTTAGAGAGGGTGGACCCACCGGCCAGGTTGCTGGTGCCCAGCTCGTCGGCTGAGCTCTTGTCCGAGGGTCGAATGATGCTGGCGCCGCCGTCATTAGTGTCGGTAGGCGTTGGTGCCTGTGACTCAATGGGCACACTCGCATCTATCACGTTGTCCTCTTCCACTGCAGGAGACTCCGAGTCCGTCGACCAAGCCTCGGTGGAAGCTGACGTGGCGCTAGATCCGATCGAGTCGATGCTGACGGCAGCACTGAAGCTGCTCCCACAGAACTCACGCGTGGATGCCTCGCTGCTCACACAGGTCGCAGCGTCTTCTGCGTCGATACAGACAGCCCAAGCCACCTGCTTGCCTCCCACAGAGGCAATCACCTTCTCACGACAAGCACAGAGCCCGCAAGTCGCGTCCGTCTCTACGATGCTCTCTTCGGCGGTCGTGCAGGCCCTGTATCCCACTGGGAATTGCGTCTGGGTGGCGTCCACCACGTAAAGATCCTGCGGGGCGTAGTCACACACGCTGGTTCTCGCGACGGCCGATGAAGTTGATACGGTGCATTTCGCAGCCAGCACCGCGTGGTCGAAGATCTGCGTCGATGCCAGCAGCGAGAACACCCACAGCATTCTGCGCGGAGGTTGCATCTCCGTCGCTCAGTCTCTGTTGCAAGGCGCCGTGCCTGTTTGGACGCGTTTGGGCGAAAGCTAAAGTGTGGCGACCGAGCAGTCGACGTCCTGAGAAGCTCAACCGCAGGCAACTACCATAGTGCAAGTCGCTGCACTGGGGCGAAGTCAGCGTGCCTTCGCAACTTGATTTCGTGGATATGGCTCCGTGGCACGCACAACCCCGAGCTGGCCACATCTGTCGGCGCAATGGCGACTAGGCTAGAAGCCCTGAGTGCTGCTCACCTTGGGCACCTTGCTGGCCGCCCATACTCGCCTCGCCGCCAGCTGTTCGCCGCGTGCGCGTCTGGTACTGGCGTGAGCTTCTCCTCATGTTCGGGCACCGGCGCACCACCTCCACTTGTGACTGAAAGGATCTGTGTCTGGCCAGACCAACAAGTCAGCGTGCAGAGCTGACCTCAGCCCTCGAGACGGTGTTCCGGCCACTCGGCGCTGGCTCAGTGGCTGAGAGACAAAGACAGAAACTGCCATGAGTTGTTTGCGCCGCTTGGCCTGGCGGAACGAAGCGGAGCAAGTGCTTGCGAGTATGGAGAGCCGGGCACCCTCCGCGTTAATCCTGCATCGATGAGGCTTGTTCTTTGAGTCGGGAGTTCCGGCCAGTAGTCATCCCGAACGGAGAGAGCCCAACATGACGCAACTCGAGCTGTTGTTCTGTTCTTCGCGACCGCCACTCGCGATTTGAGCGCCCAGGCTCCGTGACGCAGAGCTCCACGGCCCCAGCCAAACGGCGTTCACTGCTCTGGTGCTACGAACTTCTGATCTAGCCTCCAAATTGTTCTGGCTCCTCCTTGCCACTGCGCCGAGATGCCCTGAAGCCTGGCGTTGGCCTCACTCTCTCGATCGCCACAAAGCACTGTCAAGCCTTTCTTCGGCTCCGACGACCATCGGCTTCTACTGCAGAAGCTACGAATGCTAACCTGGAGCCAGCGATGTGGGTCTGTGGTGCTGTCCGCCATCGAGCCATCTCGCCCTGAAGTGTAGCCATTTCTAGTAGACTCCTCCCAGAAGATCTCACTCCTGTAACGCGAAACGGACGGCCTCCTTCCAGCCCCGACCAAAATAATGCCTCGATCTACCGCGAAGGACGCGCCCATGCTCCAACGAGGGCACCACTTCGCAACGTCCCCTGGAGGCTATTCGGCGCCCCCGCGTGTCTCCTCGTAGCTCGCTGCTATCACTAGTAAGATCGAGTTGGAAGCCTTATTCGCGGGATCTCTATGGCGCTGCCTGGGCTAAGGAAGCAGCAAGACCTGGCGTCGGACACCGTGGCTGTAGTCGGTCAGCCTAGCGTGAAAGACTTTAAGCTTGAGTACGCCCCCGCCGAGTTTGAGCGCGCTGTACCGTATGCCTTCTCGTACGTGCGTTTGGTGCTCTTTGGCGTGCTGACACTACTCTCTGGAGGTCTTCTGCGGCTTATCTGCGTCTGGTGGCCACGGGTCTTCACACGTTTGGCGCGTGTGCGTTTGCCCGCCACCTCCGTGGGCAAAGCGCACTACCTCCTGCTACTGTCTCACAGCGACGACAGTAAAGAGATCTGGCAGGAGGTCAAGGTGCATCATGAAGCACCCCAGAAGAAGAAGAGCAAGAAGAAGAGCAAAGTAATGGAGGGGGAGGAGGTAGAGCCAGACATAGTGGTGCCGGGCTGGTGGCAGCGCTGGAAGATCCGCTGGTGGCTCAAGGATGCAGACGAGCTCCACAAGCTGGACGAGCTGCGCGCTGAGAAAAACAAGCGCCAATGGAAGGACTCGGTGCATGTCCGTGTCTGGTTCGAGTTCAAACAGCAGTGCTACGAGCTGGACCGCGAGAAAAACGAGTTCAAGCGCTTCTTGGCAACGGTGGACGAGAGTCTGGACACGATTCGCAAGCGCCAAGCCCAAGGTGGCCTCAGTGAAGACGAGGTAGAGGCCCGCCGCGAGCGTTTCGGTGAGAACCGCGTCGCCATGGATGCGGCTCGCACGCTGTCGCTGCTCTTCGATAGGCTCAGCCACCCGTTCTACCTCTTCCAATTCTTGGGTTGCGCTGTGTGGATCTGCCAAGGCTACCGGATCTACCCCTTTGTGCTGCTTGGACTCTCGGCTCTCACAGTCTACTGGGAGGTCGGCACCCTCACGAAGACTCAGCGCCAACTCCGGAAGTTCACGGAATCCGGCCACCAAGTCCCCACTCTTCGGAACGGAGCGACGGAGTTTGTGGGCATTAAGGAAGAAGACCTTGTGCCCGGAGACATTGTGGCCGTTAAGGCTGGCTTCGTATCTGCCGATCTAATGCTGCTTCAAGGCACCGGCGTGGTGGCCAACGTGGCGGCACTTACAGGTGACTCGTGCCTCGTGAGCCACGAAGCCCCAAAGGAGGCCCAAGGCAGGATTGCCAAGGTAGCCAAAGCTCATCCATCGGCAGTGCTGCAAGCCGGATCGACCATCGTCGGGCGCATCAGCGAGGATGCAAGCGCTGTTGTACTTCGAACAGGATTCTCCACAGCACGAGGTGAGGCCTTTCGTCACACGCTGGCTGTCGCTGCCAAGCCGTTTGAATTCCAGTTCGAGCGCAACAGCTACCGCTACGTCTTCGTGCTATTCCTGCTGGGCGTACTGGGTGTGCTCTTCCATATCAGCATCGCAAGCGAAAACGGCCACGACTTCGTCGAAACGATACTGAGTTTGCTGGAGGTCGTTACGGTGGTCGTGCCACCGATGCTACCGCTGGTTCTAAGCGTGGGTGTCGTCCAGACCATGCGACGACTCGAAAAGTGCGGAGTCTTGAGCAGTATTCCAGGATGTGTAAGCGCCGGAGCCCAGGTCACGTGTTTCTGTTTTGACAAGACCGGCACACTCACTCAAGATGCGCTCACACTGGCTGGTGTGGTGCCAGCAACCGCAAAGGAACTACACACAGAAGCCAAGCTACTCACGGCTACCGCTCGGGCTTCAGCGGAAGACGACGCGTCCACGGAAAGCTCCAAGGCGTGTGCGTACAAGAAGCAGTTCATGCTCAGTCCAGACGAAATTCCCTCCGTGTTGCAGTGGGGGATGGCAGCGTGCCACGAACTCAATGTGCTTCATCCCGAGAAGCCCACTTCTGTATCCAAGGGACTTCGCAGTTCGTTCTTTGGACGCAGAGGGTCTACAACTACGACTGCAGTCAAAACAAGCGACCCCATGGAAGGCTCGATGCTAGACTTGGCCATATTCCAAGCTTCAGGTTATCGTGGCTATCGTGTGGATGAGTCCGACTGCTTCACCCTGCAGGAAACACGCTGGGAAGGCCAGGAAGACCCCACAGTCGCCTTGAACCCTTCATCCGAGAGTTCTTCACCAGCGAACAGACAGCAACTCCAGTTCTCCCACGTCAAGCGCTTCCCGTTCGACCCACAGCTCATGCGGTCCAGCGTCGTGGTGGTTCGTCGTCCTAGCGATGGCAGCAGGCCAGGTTCTCAGTTTTTGTGGGCGAAAGGCTCGCCCAAGTCCATCATCGAGATTTGCAAGAACCCACCGAGCAATCTCCTCAAGGTAGCGAAGGCACATGAGGCCCGTGGCTTTTATTGCATTGCTCTGGCTGCCAAGATGCTGAGCGGCGATGCGGACCTGGCCAACCGAGAGGATTACGAGGAGAACTTGGCATTCCAAGGGCTTGCCTTGTTCCGGAACGAAGTCCGACCCGAGTCGAAAGACGTGGTGGCAGCTCTTACGAATCGCGGCATCAGTGTGCGCATGATCACAGGCGACAGTGTACACACGGCCGTGAGCGTGGCACGCAAGCTAGGCATGCTACAGACCCAGCGCGTGGCGATCGTCGAGGTTGAGAGTAGCTCGGGAGACGTTATCTACTTTTACGTCAATGCTGCCGGCGAGAGGAAGAGGTACTACGAGGACCCGACAGATACGGATCTGCGGCCTTTCACAGGCTTCAATATGAGTCGCATCCTGCTCGAGCATGAGGTCGCGCTGTCAGGTGCAGCACTGGAGCTGCTGCGGGCCGAGTGCGGTGCCGAAGCCATGGAGCAGCTCATGCGCAAGGTCAAGATCTTTGCGCGTGCGTCCGAGCAGAAGACGTGGATCGTCGAACGACTCATGAAGCTCAAGTACGTTGTAGGTATGTGCGGCGATGGCACGAACGACGCCGGAGCTTTGAAGGCTGCACATATCGGACTGGCCTTGGCTACTAGCTCCGCCTCCGTCGTGGCACCGTTTGCGAGCCATGGCACAGTTGTGTCTGATGTCCTACCGTTGCTACAAGAGGCCAAGTGTTCGCTCCAGAGCTCCTTCGTCGTGTTCAAGCTCATGATGTTGCACCCACTGCTACGTGCGTGCATGCACAGCGTGCTATGGGCCTACGACCTGGAGTTCTCCTATATCCAGCGCTTGTGGAATGACCTGGTGGTGTTGGTTCTGACGCTCGCGATGCTCGCCACGACGCCAGCGCTAGAATTCTCCAGCGTCAAGCCACCCAAGGTGCTCTCTGCGAGCACCATCGTCTTCTCGCTACTCTGCCAGGCTGTTCTCGGCATCTTCTTCTTTGGCGCTCACTTCATCTTGCTGCGTGAGAGCGACACCTCGTGGTTCTGCAGCAGCCAAGACATCCAAGCCTTCTTTGACGCCGAAGTCAATGCAACCGAGAGCTGCGAGGTGTACGTGGCCTTGAACTCGGAAGAAGACAGCGTGTACTCCTTCGAAGGCACGAGCTCCTGGCTCTTTGGCCACCTGCTTTTCCTGTCCATAGTGGCAGCTTTCAACCTCAGCGACCCATTCCGCCGTGCCACCTTCTGGACCAACAAGGTCTTCTCGTCGCTGTTTGTCGTCGTACTGCTCGTCAGTCTGTGGTTGTTGATGAACACTTCTGAGAGCCTGCACCACTCCTTCCAGCTCATGGATCTCTCGTCCGACTTCCGCTCGAAGTTACTCGCCATGTTCCTCACGCATTTCATGGCGGCGGTTGTGTGTGAAATCGCGGCTAGACGTATCCTCGAGAGAGGCTTCTCAGCCAATAGTTTGGTCGACGACATCCGCGAGATCCTGCAGCTGTTCAGCAAACTCATGCGGAAGCTACTCAGACGCAAACCCGTGGAGCAGCACGTGGTAAACGCGTCTCCAGGAGTCAAGAACGTCAACGATGGCGATGATGGCAGCGATAGCGACAGCGACAGCGACAACGACGACGACAGTACTGCAGATGCGGTGCGCTCTCCCGAGGAAGTGGCAGCAGTGATCGATGCGACTGAAGACGTGAAGGATTCGACCAAATCGCCGGAAGACGAGAACTCGATAGCGGAGTCTGAAGACGAGACGAAAGAAACCAGTGAGAACGACAGCGACGGAGACAGTGATGCTAACAGTGACGGCAACAAAAGTGACGAGGGCCCAGGGAATGATGACGCAGAAGAGAAGCCTAGCCACGCAAACGGAAGCTTCGAGTGAAGAGATAGACATGGGCATGCACTAGCTGGGATAACGCCGAAAGGGAGGATGCGGGAGTGCATTGCTTCCACGCCCGCCACATGAATTGTGAGGTCCGTCTTCTGCCACAAAGCTCGTTGAATTCACTGCATTAACCCACTTTCCCATGCTGCTGTTCACCTTTGCATGTGTGAGGGGAGCCATCGCCAACCCCACGCAAATCCTCATCCGTAGACGACAATCGCCTTTCTCCTCGTGCGATTGGTTGTGCTTCCCCATTATCCAGTCTGCGTCTTGCGTGTTATCCAGAAAGTCGAGGACTTCAGTTCCACAGTCGGCTGAACTGTCACCTCCGCCAGCGGAAACCGCTCTAAGCCCGAGGCGAGTAGCTCGGCTGCATCACCTTAGCGAACGCCTGCCTTTGTGAGCCGCAGTCCGAAGAATGGTATATGTCCACGGCCTCACGTAGTTGCTCCCTATCAGTTGCATCGAAATGCAATGCACGCACAAACGACAATCGATCAGGATCGCTTGAAGATACTTTGGATGCAAAGTACAAAAAACAGTTAGAGCACACACCGCAGCGCTTGCACCCGCTCGGCGCTGGGCGGGTGCGTCGAGAAGTACTTGAGCTCTGGCCCCTTGTTCAACTGACCCAGCGACGTGTTCATCTGGATGCTTGCACGAGGGTCATAGCAGGCGCGGGCCATTAGCCGGAGTCCGATCGAGTCTGCTTCCAGTTCCAGCTTGCGCGAGAACGGCAGGTCCACTGCAAGCTTCACCATCTACAACCCCCAGCCAGAAGTCTGTTAGTTCAGCCCAAGGCCAACAGCCCAAGAATACCCACAGCGCTGTATTGTCATACCAGGTCACTGAGCTGGCTGTAGTCCGGGATGAACAGCGCCAGGAGGCCGTACACCAGCAGACTGAAGGAGATCTTTTCGGCGCCGTGGCCTAAGCACAACCAAAGACTCATTAACAGTCAGCGCTTGATCTCAGAGCGGGTAGCATGCCTCTAAAGGGAACAGGAGACTTAACTTACGCGCCAGACCGTGTGCAGCCTCGTGGAACATGACAGCAGCCAATGCATCCTCATTGCGCAGCACCTTGAAGAGTCCCGAGTGCACGAAAACCTTGCCACCGGGCAGACAGAAGGCGTTGGGCTCTTTGGCCTCGATCACGTGGAACTGCCACTTCATGTAGGACGCATCCGACTGCTCTGCGATCTTGCGACCCACGCGCGATACCGCTCGCGACATCTGCGCATGCACATCCGCCACAGGAAGGGATGGATATCAAGAGAGTGCCGGATGCCCTGAAGAAATGTTTGCAGCGCAACGTACCGGGTGCGACGCTGGCAACAAGCGCGAGCTACTCAGTACCTCTCGATATGCTTGCTCTCCGAGCTGTTCTTCATACGCTGGTTGTTAATACACGGAGCGTGCGCGAGTGCAGAACGTGAAGAACATGTCGAGTTAGATTGGCAGGCCGTTTGTCGTACTCGCCGTGCGTTGCTGGGCGTGACGCATACCTGGCGAGAGGAACATGAGGCGCCGTCGACCTGTCATCGGCATGGTTTCCACGTGGCTCACCACGTACACTGCAATGCACGCAGAGCATCCACAACCACAAAGCGCAGCAAGTCAGCTCTCGTACTGGCGGCCTCAACGTGCGGTTCGACAGAGGAGCTGCACGCGGAGACGCAGAGACGCAGAAACGTACGCCCGCCCGCAGTCGCGGAGCCCACAGCCACAGCCTTGAGGTAGGGCGGCATGCGCTGCCAGTCCTGGCGCCAGTTGCGGCGGCGCCCGCCGCCCACAAGACGCACGCGCGGGGGCATGTCAACGCCTTTGCTTGTCAACGAGGCCACTCGGAGAAAAAAAAGTGACGAGCCGTTGTGGGGGGATTGGCCCAAACCCTGCCAGCACGAGCTCTCTCCGCGCGCGCACTGGCTGAAATGTCCCTCCTCTCCGCCAATCCGGGGCCGCGGTAAAGGTTTTGGAGATCCCCACCCAACATCACCACCACACTTTCCATCTTCCCAATCCGACGCGACCAGCTCCAGCGCCCGGCGACCAGCTCCAGCACCTCGCGACCAGCAGCATGTGGCGTCTGCAGCAGCGTCTCTCTCGCTCCGCGCGCGGGCTCCTGCGTCCGCAGCGCAGCGCCGCCCCTCGCCTGGACGTGCAGGGCGCGTCGGGCTCCTGGCGGCTGCTCTCGGCGGCCGCACCCAGCGTCAGCACTGCCAGCCGCCGCATCTTGTGCGTGGACGTGCCGGAGCAGGTGGCCGAGGGCTCGTGCGTGCAGGAGCTGGTGCAGCGCGGCCACACGGTGGACCAGGTGCGCTCCGCCTCGGACGAGTACCTCACCTCGATCGTGGCGGACTACGACGCGATGGTGGTGGCACCCGGCACCAAGCTGCCGCACTCCGTGTTGCAAGTTGGAGCTCGGAACAAGCTGCAGCTCGTGGCCGTGCCCACGGCCTCCATCCCGAGCGAAGACATTGACCTCATGGAAGCCACCAACCAGGGGGTCATGCTGTTGCAGCTGGACGCCAAGCAAGTGGGCGACCGCTCCTCCGTGGAGGCGGAACTGGGGCTCTCCCTACTCATCCAATTGGCGCGTCACCTCCCGCAGAGCATGGCGTCCGTGCGTTCCGGGGAACCGCTCAACCGCGAGGACTTTACGGGCGTGGAGCTGGCCAACAAAATCTTGGGTGTAGTGGGCATTGGCCAGGCGGGGCGTCGTGTCGTGGACATGGCACAGGCGCTGGGACTGCAGGTCTACGGCTTCGACCCGAACCTGACGCAGGAGGGCGCTGCACTTATGGGCGTCAAGAGCGTGTCTCTGGACGAGCTCTATTCGTCCTGCGACTTCCTCACCTTCCACGCGCCGCTCACAGCGCGCACCCGCGGCATGTTCGGTGCCGACGCGCTCGCCAAGTGCAAGCCTGGCGTCAAGATCGTGTCTGTGGCCGAGTACAAGGGCAGTCACGGTCTGCTGGACGAAAAGACGCTGCTGCAAGGCCTCGAGTCGGGTCAGATCAGCGGCGTGGCACTGGATGTGCTGCAGCCGGCCGAAGGCAGCGAAGAGCTCTCTCCGGTCTGGCAGGAGCTCATGCAGCACGACAAGGTGCTCACGCTCACCCACGTGGACGGTTCGGCTTCTGGTGAGGTGCTGCTGTCGCGACGATACCGACTTCTCGCCGAGAACGTGGGCGACGCACTGGCCAAACGCTACTTCCGTGGTGTAGCCAACGCCGTCTTCATGCCACTCACATTGTTGCCAGAGATGCAGCCTTTCCTGGAGCTGAGCGAGGCGCTGGGCCGTTTCGTGCACCAGCTCACGGTCTCGGCGGACCCCAAGGACCGCATCACCAAGGTGTCGCTGGCTGCCACGGGCGGCTTCCAGATCGACATCACCACGCCGCAGGCGCGTCAGGCGCTGCAGAACGCGCTGCTCAAGGGTTTGCTGCAGAGCATGCGCGAGCGTCAGACGCTGCTGCACGGCGACAAGCCCGAGGACAAGCGTCCGGCCGTGGGACTGCTCAATGCGTCGCTGCTAGCCATGGGCAGTGGCCTGGACGTGCGGCAGGGCGACCTCAAGCACGATCCGGCGGCTGTGCGGCGCCACCTCAAGAACTGTCTGGCCGTGGAGGTGGAGACGAAGAACAAGGACCGGCTGCTGGTCAAGGGCAGTGTCTTTGGCGACGACCCGCGTGTCGTGCGCGTGAATGAGTACTCGGACTTCCCAGCCTTCCGTCCCAGCGGAAACCTGCTGGTCTTCAACAACGAAGACGTACCGGGCGCCATCGCCGGTATCCTCAAGGAGCTGGGAGACGCAAAGATCAATATCGCCAACTTCGGGCTCGCGCGTCAGGCGCATGTGGAGTTGCCGCTCGGCATCCTCACGCTGGACTCGGCGCCGTCGGAGGAGACGCTCGAGACGCTCAAGCAGCTCCCCAGCGTGCGTAGCGTGCGGTTCGCACAGGTGTAAGCATCCTAGACAGACAAGTGGGACGGTAGACAACCATGGACAATGGTGGACAACCCCGTTGTCTGTAGCCGTCGTGGTGCTCGCTAGTTTCTTGCCAGCGGATCGAACAGCGAGCAGCGCAGGCGAAGCGGCTCCCGCTGACGTTCTTTTGTTCCAATGAATCAAGAGCTGGCGCGGCCACAAGGTGCACATATACAAATGCATGTACATACCTCTTGCAGCATCGTCTTTGCTGACAATGATGGCCCGGGCAGCCTCTCACCTCACAGCGGCTATGCAGTGGTGGAAGGGGACACGGTGGACGCTCCCAGTGGCGTCTGGACTTGCGACTGCGAGCGTCGTCGTTGCTGCTCCTCTCGGTGCTCCAGCGAGGCTTGGTACAGCTGCTTTTTGTCCGTGGACGTCTGCAGGAAGCGCTTCATAGTGCTGTGTACGAAGGGACTGATGGCCTCCTTTTCGTGCTACTCCCCCCACCAACCCAGCAAATAAATAGTCAACCAACAGCTCCAGTCAGTCGCCCAGCCAGAGCAGCCAGCATCACTGAGCCAAACGCTTGATCTTGCTGCGTACGCACCTCGTAACAGTACATCATGACAGCCATAGAGGCCGAGAAAAGCGCCACTTCCCCGTACGCGAAGCCACGGAAGATGCCGCGGTCGTGCAGGATCATGGCCAGACTGTCGATGGCACGCGGCAGCACGTACAGCGCCAGCTCTACAACAATAGCAGCAACAGCGACACATTAACTCTCCATACTCCCTTGCAGCAGCCACAACCTGGCCAGAACGACAGTCAGTAGACGTACCGGATCGTCGGCCCTTGGGCTCCAGTAAGATGGTGGTGGACGCTCCCAAGCCCGCAAAGTAGTAGACAAAACGGTGGTCCTTGCTGGCCACTCGACGGTGCATGCAGGCGAGCGCCATGTAAACCGACACAAAAGAAGCCAAGAAGCAGTTGGAGCGCGTGGCGTTGAGCACGGAGCGCAGCAGCGAGCGCAGCGGCGAGCGCAAGAAGCGCTTAAAGTGGATGACCACCCCCGGCACGATGAAGAGCGACAGATAGAGCGGGAAGGTCTTGACGAAGGCGCGGCGGAAGGTGAGCGCCGTGCCGCCCACACATGACGCGGTGTCTGCATGGATGAGGCAACACGGGACAATGTCTCTGGGCAGTGGCAGGTCTCGTGGGATCTTTGGCTTACGAGCCAGAAGGTGCTGAAAAGTATCCATACTCATAGGCAGACCACGGTTCATCTGCTGTACAAGTGTGAGCGTCTCGAGCTCCACGGGGCCTGTGCGCTGGATGAAGCGGAAGTACTCGGGTGGCAGTGTGCGTGGCCGCATGACGTAAGCGTACATGACCTGCGCGCTGGCCAGTCCGAAGAGCAGCGCGTCACCGTAGCGCCAGTCGCTGCCCCAGAAGTGCCAGTGCTTGCGGCTCTTGGCCGTGTTGTAGCCGCACTGCAGCGCACGGGTGAGCGCATACAGCGCCAGCGAGCGTCGTCGCTTGGTGTCCACAAAGCCCAGTGCCAGGGCCGCCAGCGCACCAGATCCCAGTGCTGATAGTTCGCGTACACGCGTCTCGTGTTGTTGAGCAAGTTCCGGGCTACGGGTTCTCGGTCGGGGCAGTACTTTCCGCAGTAGCACTGGCAGCAACGCACGTAGGCCGCGGTAGCCGCCCGTGAACCAGCCCAGGAAGAGACCGAGCCGCACTGCTTCCACGCGGAAGGCCAGATGCTTCTCCCCCAGCAATCGGCGCAGATCCACGGCGGCGCCTAGTTCACGCTTCTGCAGCAGCTTGAAAAGCCGCAGTAGCACGGCGATGCCTGCGCGCGTGTTGTAGGCCAGCAAGAAGTTGCTGGTGCCCAGACGCAGCGCCTCCAGCAGCTCCCGCGCCAGTGGCTCGCCTTGAGACCCGGTCTCCTGCTCGCTGGCGAGCGCGCGCGCGGCCAGATCGCTCCGCGCCTCTTCCTCCTCGCTCACGGGTTGGCCGTCGTCGCCGTCGCCGTCGCCTGGGAAGCCGCCGACCCCGCGCTCGTCGTCCTCGCCGTTGGTGCTGTAGAGACTGATGTCGGACGCCGTCACGTGCATGTGCGCGTCCGCCTGCGGGGAGCTGGGCGCGCCGCGCGGCGCCTGCATCGTCGGCGCGAGGAGCTGCTTGGGGCTTGGCTCGCTTTCGGTGCTTTCAGCTCTGGCGGTGTGAGCTGTCTACGTAAAACAGCTTCAAGTGCCGGATCTTCTATTCTAAATGGCTTAGTCCGCCGTCGAGGCGGCTGCGATTGGCTTAGATTTGGGATATTGCGAGTAAGGGCCAATGAGCGCGCGCCGAGACCAGTCTTACCACGTGTCGTCATTTGCACCAGTGCTGTGACGCTCAAAAGTTCGAATGTCCCTTTAGGAAAGCAAGTAGCCAATCAGGGACAACGGCACACTTGGAGAGCGCATTGGAGCATGTGCTCGTCAATCCGACCGTGTACGCTCTCTAACTGCTCGCCAGCTGGAATTACCACCCGCGGACAAGAGCCTCGCCCCTCCAAGCTCATCCAATTGGAGACCGTCGTTTCCATCCAAAGTCAGTGCAGTGCCTGCTATCAAGTCAGCATGCCACCCTCTACGACCATGCGCATTTCCGTTTCCTGCCATGGCGGAGGGCCTCGCTGCGACTCGGTGGCGGTTGCTGGCGCTCGCGCTGGTGCTGCTGGCACGCCCGGGCGTCGCCAAGGACCCGGGCGATAGCATCTCCACGGCCGTGCTCAACGTGAAGGAGTCCCAGTTCGCCTTCTACGCGTCCAGTGCCTACGATGAAGGCTGGGGCGCGTCGCTGGCGGCACAGAAGCTCAGCGACGGCAAGAAGCGCGCTTTCTACCCGCTGGTCTACAACACGTCCGGCCTCACCGATGCCTTCGGCTGCACGCCGCTGGAAACTCTGCTCAACACGTCCAGCGTCAACGTCTCCAGCTCCGCCAGCGCCAGCGTGGGCTTCAGCGCAAGCGCCAGCTCCAGCGACCGCGCGGCACTGGGGCTTCCCGACGAGCCCTTCGTGCTGCTGGTGGACCGCGGGCGCTGTACGTTTGCGGACAAAGCCTACTACGCTCAACAACTCGGCGCTGCTGTGCTCGTAGTCACCGACACACTCCCGGAGCTCTACAACCGCACTATCGTGGCCGACGCCACGACGGAAGACCGGCAGATGGAGTTCAGCTGCGCGCGCGGCTCCGGCACGGCCGCCTGGGACGCTGACATCACGGACTTTACAGCTGACAACTGGCAGGAGCTCGTGGAGGTGCGCTCCTGCACGCGCAGCTCCAAGTGCTCGTCGCACATGTGCGTCCCGTCGGGTTCCGGCCAACAAGTGTGCTGCGCCTGGGACATCCCCGACCTCATGGGCTTCGGCAGCTCAGGCGTCGTGACGGACGAGAGCCAAGTGAGCGATATTGCCGTCGTACGACTCTCTATCGGGGACGGAGATACGCTCAAGACGCTGCTGGCAACTGGCCAAGCCGACGTGGACGGCCAACTTCTCGTCACTGTCTACGAGCGGGAGCCGCCTGTGGTGGACCCAGCACAAGTGATTTTGTGGCTCTTGGCCTGCGCCACTGTGCTCACAGGCAGCTACAAGGGCGCGGCCTACGAGCGCACCAAAGCGCAGCTGAAAGCAGCGCTCGTAGCCGCCGACGCTACGTCCTCCGACGCCACTGCACACGCCCGGGTGGCTTACGAGGAGCACGACGAGCAGGCACCAGCACAGGAGCAACTGGAGCTCACACCGTGGCACGCTTTGGCCTTCCTGGTCATTGCATCCGGTTTCTTGCTGCTGCTCTTCTTCGTTGACGTTGTCATCGTAGTGGTGGTGCTCTTCGGGATTGGCGCCGTGTCGACGAGCTTCCAGGCGCTCTGGGAGCCTCTACTTCGTCGCACTCCTGTGCCATTGTTACGTCACCAGCCTCTGCAAAACGTGCTCTGGCGCTACGAAGGTCTGCTGGAACCGGCGCTCTGGAGCGTGGGGGATTTGCTGGCGCTGATACTGGCGCTGACACTCGTCCTCGTCTGGTTCTTCACGCGCTTCCAGGCGTACTCGTGGGTGTTCCAGGACCTCTTCGGCGTCTGTCTCTGCCTTGTTTTCCTCCGCACCGTGCGACTCCCCAACCTCAAAGTGGCGGTCGTGCTGCTGCTGCTGGTCTTCATCTACGACATCTTTATGGTCTTCGTGTCGCCCTACATCTTCCACACCAGCGTCATGATCAAGGTGGCCACAGGCGGTGCACAGAGCTCCGCCACGGGTGGCGTCTCCAGCGGCTACTGTCTACGCTACCCTACAGACACAGAGCACAACTGTCGCTCCGAACAGATGCCCATTCTCCTGCGCATGCCCAAGGTGCTCGACTACCGCGTGAGCTCGTCGCTGCTGGGGCTGGGCGACATTGTACTCCCAGGGCTACTACTCGTCTTCTGCGCGCGTTACGACTACGCCACCCGCGGCCAGCTCTTCGGGCGTCTGCTACCTCAGCACGGCAAGCTTCTCGGCCGCAGTACAGTTTTCACAACAACCAACGCGTCTGACGTGCCCGGGGACGTCGCTGTGGCTGCAGGAGAGCGACGAGAACCGGATGCAGCGGTGGAACTGGGAGCCAGCAGGGAGCGAGCGCCGTCCCGCCGTGGACTCTTCTGTCTGCTCATGTGGGGCTACACACTGGGACTTTTGCTGGCCAACGTGGGCGTCGTGGTCTCTGGAAGCGGCCAGCCAGCGCTCATGTACCTGGTACCCTGTACGCTGGGGCTTCTGGCGATCGTGGGCTGGCGTCGCGGCATCCTCAAGCAACTCTGGGATGGCCCGCCAGAGCTCATACCGGGCTACAAACGGCAGGACAGCGCAGCGAACGGCGCAGTGGGAGAGCTAGATATCCGTGAGACGACCCGACTACGCGGCTTGAGTCTGGAGGCTGGCAAGACACAGAGCGAGTTCGTGCTCATGCAGCAGGGGGAGCAGGAGCGCGAGAGCACGCCTCTGTCGGGCGGTGCCTACACCATGGGTGAGGCCACGCCCACCCGTGCGTCGGCAGAGACCCGCAGACAACTCTAACTGGCTTGTGCGTCACGTCCCTATATGATATATCCCTGCGTTTTTGCATCCCTCACAAGACCTCGTCTTATCACTCTCTTCCCTTCTCTCTCATCTCTGCACTCGCCGATGGACGTTGGTGGACGCTAAACGCTGGAGGCTGAAGACGCCTAGATGCCCTTGACCCACTCGTCGTCCTCGCCCCAGTCGTCGGCCGCGTCCACGTTCGTGAGCTCGTCGTCCATTTCCGCCGCGAACAGCGCCGACGCCGACGCTGCCGTGGGCAACGAGCCACCTGAAACCGGCGCTGAGCTCTGGGGCACAACTGGCCGGGAGGTGGACCCTGGGGCCGGTGGCGGCGTCACGCCCTTCTTGAACGTCGGCACCATCCCGAATTGCTACACAACAGACACAGAACAGCACCAGTAAGCTCAGCCAGCTTGGCAACCATACAGACGACTCTCAGGCCTGCAACGTACGCTGAAGAGGTCGTCCACGCTCTCCTCTTTCTCGGCTTTATGCGCGTTGTGCGTCATGGCCGTCTCGTCCGTCACGACCTCGAACGACTCGCTAGAGCTGTTGGACCCCACGCTGGTCGGAAGCGCAGCAGCGCCACCACTAACCGCCACTTCTTGCACCTGTGCGTGCTGTGGAGGCGGACTGATCTTGAACGCATTGCTGCTGCTGCTATTGCTCGTCTGACGCACGGGCGGCGGTGCACTGGGCGTCACAATGAACGGGTTCAGCTGCGACTGCGCGAATGTCGAGCTGTCCGCCTCGCTGCTCTCCCAGTCGTCCCACTTGTCGCGGTCGTTGGCGAATGTGTCTTCCACGTACTCGTCGCAGTACTCCAGGTCGTCGTCATCCTGTTCCTGCTGGCCAAAGGGCGACTCGTGCTCGGCCGGCACTTGGCTGTACTCCACCTTGGAGCCCTTGGCAGTCTTCTTGGCCCCAGTTCCGCTGCTGCTGCTAGCAGAAGCGCCGGCAAAGCGCCGCTTACGGCCCCAGAGCACTAGCAAGAAACAGCAAATAGCTCCGAGCGCCACCAGCAGCAACGGGTTGCCGCCCTGGTCTAGAGATCCCGGCGGCGTCGTACCATTCGCCACAGCCGCGTCATTCATCGTCTCCGTGTCGTCCGGTTCCGTTGGGGTCTGCGAGCGCAGAGCTGGCTTGCTCGTGGTCGTAAACAAAGGCGTGGGTGATGGCGTGGGCGACAGCGTGGGCGCTAGAGTCGTTTGCACGGGCTCAGCTGGCTCCGTTGTTGCTGGCTCCGCCGTCGGCGGCTCGGTTGGCACTGCTGTTGTCGGGGCTGTGGTCTCCGTGGCGGCTTCCGTCTCTGCTGGTTGCGTGGTTGCAGTCTCCTCTTCCTTCTCGTCGGCTGGAGCTGCTGCATTGATGACCGGTGCATCATCTGGGTCCATGGCAGGGTCGCGGTTCGGATCACGCGGGTCCAGCAATCCGTTCTCTTCCTCCTGGCCGTTGGTGTCCGCTGCATCGGGCGAGGGAACAGAATTGGCATTCTCCACGACCACCAGTGCCTCGGCACCTTCCGTCGTTTCTCCCTCGCTCTTAGGCTCGCTCTCTGTGTCAGTGACGGCAGCATCGGCACCTTCAGCAGCAGTATCAGCGGCAGTAGTCGGCTCTCGCTTTGCGTCGTCAGCGCCAGGAGCTGGAATGGAGACCTCATCGTCTCCACCCGTGACTTCTTCCTCCTCGGCCTCGGCCTCGGCTTCTGCCTCTGCTTCTGCCTCTGCCTCTGCTTCCCCCTCCATCTCTGCTTCTGCTTCCACCTCCTCCTCGTCCGCAGGCTCCTCCCCGTCCAGCGTCTTGCGGTGCACAGCGGCCTCGTCATCGCGGACACCCGGGGCAATCCACGAGGCCACGCCGCCCTCAGCTCGCGAGGGCGCCAGCAGCGAGTGGAACGCCACCGCCACCACCGCCGCGCCGGGCGTTCTCCGCTTCGCCATCGCTCGTAGTGTCATCCAGCCAACACGCAGGGCGAGAGCGACAGCAAGACTGAGAGCAAGAGAGAGATCTGCGTCGGGCCTGTGCGCCTGCCCTCCCTTGTCACGCTTTGAGGTGCTTCTTCTTGCCCCGAAATAGCCGCGAAGCGCACCGGTTTACCGGTTTCGCCTGCAGGTGCAACGTAGCTGCCCCAATCCGCAATCCGCAATCCGCATTGCGCACCAGGAGCGCTGCGGCAAAGATGGCGACGAACTTCGCGGCGACGGACGAGGAAGCGGAGGCGGAGCTGCGGCGTGGACTGCTGTCGCCCGAAGACCAGCGGCGTGCGAAGGGCCAGACGCCGCCACCGCCGCGGAAGCGTGCGTCGTCCATGGGGGTCGTGGAGCAGCTGGTGCTCTCGCCCTGGGAGAAATGGGCCTCGCACCGACGCTTCCCGTACAAGTTGGCGCTGCACTTGGCCCTGGTGCTGCTCACCTTCACGCAGATGCAGCTCTACGACGCGCAGAACGCCGCCTATATGCGCGCCTCGCACCGCAACTGGTACGCGCTTGTATCGACAGTCCGATGTGTCTTTCACGACGGCGACCGATTCAAAAGAGTGGAGACTGACACGTGCACTGCGCGTGGCTGTATGGCGAAGGGCCTTCTTCTTCCTGCCACCTTCGGGGGATATTGGCGTCGTGTGCGTTAAAGAGCTTGCGTCTTCAGAACCGCATGGGCCTCTCTGGTTTCTATGTTTCGCTATCTCTCGCTCGACTGCTGACTCTTGCACATGCTCTTTGATATCTGGTTACAGACCTCGCTTCCAGCGTGAACTTTACACAATCAACCGGACGCTAGAAGCTGTGAACTTCTTGCGAGACGCGTACTTCTCCATCGGCAATGCATCAGTGGCCAACTACGAGTACATTCGCACTTCCACGGGTGAGATCCAGCCGCTGCAGCTCACTGTGAAGCGCGTGCTGCCCCACGGCACGTCCGAGACGCGCCAGTACTTAGTATCACAGCACGACAAGTCTGTGGGCCCCTTTGACCCGTCAATGACTCCATGGCAGCAAAAGCACTTGCTACGGTCACTCCGCGCGGTGGAGTTCGCTTTTCCGCTGCGCGACCGCCAGTACGGGGACTTCTACGAAGAGTGCTTCGAGTGGCAAGTGCATGTGGGTTTTCAAGTGATAGAGAACGCGCAGATCCGCGTACAGCTCGAGGATTGTGATGTCTCACGTTGCAGGAGTGTCCATCCGCGGCCATTCTGGACGGCAGCCAGGCAGCGCTTTGTTTGGCTGCACGTGGTTGTTGCCGTGGTGTCGCTCGTGTACATGGCTCTGAGCGTCAAGGCACTACGACGTTCGTTTCACGTGTGCGTGCCACTTTATGCTGCTCTTGGAGACATGCTTACCCGTAGGTTCAGTTGGACAAAAGGGTTTCTGACTGTTGTGGTGCTTCCTTTCTGAATAGTATGGCACGAGCAAAAGGACTGCTGAAGGACCACTTAAACAACAGCAGCGAGAAACGAGAACAAGACCTTCGTGATGTCACTTCGGATGGGCGTAGTGGCGAGGAGGAGCGCACGCTTCACCAGGAAATGCGAGCTGAAGCTTGCGGCTCATGGCAAGAGATCCCATTTTCGCTCAAACTGAAGCTTTTCAACGGCCTGTAAGTACTGATCTTAGCCTGACGGATAGTACTTGCGCACGCCACCGATTGTCTAACTGTAGCCGTCTTTCGTGTGCATTCGTCCACTGCTTACCAGACAACTGCTGGTGCTGGTGTCGCTGGTGCTGCTGTTCGTGAGCTCACTGTGGAGCCTGTTCTTCCTCAAGGCCCACGTGCCGATCCACTTCTGGCACCGTCTGTTGCACGCGACGGCGCTGCTGCTGCTCTGGAGCTGCCTCGTGGGGTATCTAGAGCACAACCGCCACATCTATTCGATCGTGCTGACGCTCAAGTGGGGAGCGCCACGCGTGCTGCAGTTCCTGGTGGGTGTGTCACCCATCTTCTTCGGGTTCGCGCTCTTCGGGACGATCTACTTTGGCAACAAAATCGAGCAGTTCGGAACGCTGGGCGCCTCTATGACGACTCTCTTTGCGATCATGAACGGCGACGTGATTCTGGACACCTTTGACGCCCTGGAGCTGCACCACTTCTCCGTGTCCGGGAAGTTGTACCTGTACACGTTTATCTCGCTCTTCATCTACGTGGTACTCAACATCTTCATTGCCATCGTGGAGGAAGCCTTCTTCGCGACGCGGTCGACACGTCGCCGACTGAGCGAGCTGCTGGCGGACCCTCAGGTTTCGCGTGCCAATGCGACCCAGGAAACGGACATCTCG
Organism: Halophytophthora batemanensis; assembly: GCA_023338225.1. Lineage (NCBI taxonomy): Eukaryota > Oomycota > Peronosporomycetes > Peronosporales > Peronosporaceae > Halophytophthora > Halophytophthora batemanensis. The sequence goes on from JAADYK010000192.1 coordinate 23,764, forward strand.
GCGGAGATGATGCGCGTTCTGCTACGTCTACTGGGCGAAGAGTAAGGCGCTGGGCGCTGCGAAGAGCAAGCAAACTGTGACGGGGCCTTATATTTAAAGGTGAGCTCCTACTGCACGTCGACTTTGTTTATGATGCGGAAAGAAAGCAGCGAGGAGCACCCTCCAATTCCCGGATTTCAAGTCTACTGCATGGCAGTTACTCTCCCAGCACTTCGGTGGCAAGCTTGGTGACGTCGTCATCCACCTGCACGACGTGTTTGTGTAGAGACTGACACTGCTCCTGCAGCGTGGTGATGTGACCGCGCTGTACGTTGAGACACTTGTTGAGGCGCTCGATTTCTTCACTGGCGGTGTTGAGCTTCTTCTGGTAGTCGATGCGCAGTTTGTGCAGCTCCTCGCTCGTGCGGTCCGTGATCTCCTCGATCTTTGACATGAGCAGTGCCTTATCGGCCTGGTGGATGGACATGAGCTTCTGGATCGTGTCTTCGTGAGACTGCACCTTGCACTCGAGTGAGTAGAGCTGATCCTTGACGCTAACGCGGACGCCGCCGTTGCCCATGGAGCTGCTGGAGTTACTGGGCGACATGATGCGTGACGACGGGCGACGCATGTCCCGCGACGGCGACGGAGACTGCAGCTCGTCCTCAATGTCGGCGAACATGCGCTCGCTGTCCATGCTGATCTTCATGTTCTTCATGCTGCTGCTGTTACCAGACATGCGGGACTCCATAGTTGGCGACGCGGCGCGACGGGAGGGCGAGCTAGCGAGCTGTAGCTGTCTGGGGAAACGGAGGGAGACGTCAAACGAGCGTCGGACTGCAAATCGAGGATTGAGTCCTAGCCAGAGCGCCGCAGACGCTTCTCCACCCAAGTCTCAGGCCTGGCACCAGCATAACGTTGTCCAGCTTTAGCAAGTTGGGCCTGGAGCTCCGTTCTAAGAAAAGCTGGCTAGACCCATCTCGCCCTCGACAATGGAGGAGCGCTTTCTCAGGAAGATAAGAGCGCTGGGAGCAGTGGACGAGCCCTGTGCAAGCGACCAAGCCGTATAAATAGCAGCCTGCTTGGCAGATATCGTTCGCCATGGAGCAGATTGAGTGGCGCGATGCCTGCACTGAGGCGATGAGGACGGTGAAGACAGCGACAAGAACTGCTTTATAACTCGCTTCGTACCTGGGCTCGCGACGTGGTAGCATCCCTAGGACGAGGAGCCCTGCTCCAGTTGCTACTGTACCCTCTCGCAATCTCAGATGGCTACATATCGACCACCAAAACGACAACTTCAAGGTGAGAACATGAAGGTTCACGGGTTGCGCGCCTGATTCATGCAGGCTACATGCACTGATCAGTGTGTACGAGGCTGTGAAGATCGTGCAGCCAGCACGCTGTCGTCTTGTCATGGGGGGACCCTCGTTCGATCTAAATAGCTATGGTTGCAGCCTCGTCCGTCCAGGAGGCCAGAGCGTCAGGACGGCGCTTCTGGAGCGGGGACGAGCTCAAAACTCGATGGACTGCTTGCGTGGATACGGCGCCGTGCTGTTTGTGTCCAGATCCGAGTCGTCCTCGATGGTAATCTGACTCGAGAACGACCCCAAGTCGCTGGACATGGAATACTCGCTGAAGGAAGTGAGAGCTTGAGCTCCAACGTGTGCGTGGGAGCCTTCCTGCTGTGCGTGTCCAGACACCAATAGCGCAGCGTCGGCGTCTACGCCTTGCGAGTAATTAGACGAGCCCACAGAATGGGACGAGTGGCTGCTAATGGGGGAGAAGACACGCTCGCCGCCTTCGCGCTGTACCTCGATCTCCGTCTCAGTGAGCGTACTGGCCGAAGTACCCGCTGTGAAGGTCTTGTGGTAGCTCCCGCTGGAGAAGCGCGAAGCTTGTGACGGGTTGGAGCGCTCCGTGGTCCGTGCTGCGCTCTCACGGAGGCCCACGGGCGCCATGTCCGAGTCTTTCGGCTGCGAGCGACTCGTCTCGACGGCTTGAGCTACTTCACTGCGGTTGTCCCCGCGCAATGGACGGTTCTTGAACCAGTTGAAGAGGAAGATCACTAGTCCGAGAACCAGGACAATGGCGACGCCGATGACCACCCACACCCACGCTTTCAGTCCGCCGCTGCCGCTGCCAGAGCTGGTATTCTCCTGCTGAATGTCCTCCGCGGTGATGGTCGAGCCGTCCGTGTCGTCCACAGTTCCAGACGCGTCGGATGAGACAGAGAAGGACGCAGAGCCGGCGCCCAAGCCAACCTCATTGGACACTAGCAACACAATGCAGCATAATGCGTGAGCGTCCACACACACACCAGAGAACTTGACCACGGTGACGCGGACGTACCCGAGACGCTGGCGTTGGAGCAGTCGGTGGCATTCGTGGCGGCGCTGCAGTCAAAGCCCGCGGTGGTGCTCACACACACAGCGTACAGGTTGGCGTCGTTGCGGAGCTGTCTGCAGGCGCAGGCTGTCTCACACGCAGCAGTCAGCGTCTCTTGCTCGCCGCCCGAGCTCCCAGCGCTGCCCGACAGACACGGCACGAGCGTCTGGGCGTCCGCGCTCTGGCTGCCGGAGCCCAGATAGAGCGCGCTGGCCGGCAGCGCGCACGCGACCTGGGACGCTGCGGCGGGCGCCAGCAGCAGCGCCAGTGCCATGGCCATGGCCGTCTTCACGCTCGTCGCTGCCATGCTTGGGCGTGCTGGCACTTGATTGTGTCGCTTTGCCGTACATGGCGGCAGGGAGAAGCCAAGCCAGCCCCAGCTGCTAGGGTACGCACTTCCTGGTCTGGCTGCCAGCGCTAAAGGTCAGGTATACGTTGTGGCAGGTTATCGACTTACGGGTGCCACGGTACCAAGCCATGCGGCAAAGCAGTCGGGGGCGAGCAGTATCAGGTGTTGGAGGCTATGGGCAAGAGGCAGAGGCGGCGGGTCTGGGTGGAAGATTACTCGGGAACGTCATACCGACGAGGATTATCAAACGCAGGTATGCGGTACAACAGGCATCAGACGGCTCGCTTGAACGCGGCGATGGGTACGGGGCACATCGCTCGCCACCGAATCCAGCCCGCCTGACCTGTCTGCCTGTGTCTGCCAGACTTCAAATTCCGGCCCCTTTTCGAAAATCTTCTCGTTTCCCGGGCCAGTCAATCTTGACTGGCTGACCGGCGTTGCCGCCACCGCCATGCTCGCTCGCGCCGAGACGGCTGGTAAGCTCCGCCGCCGCAGAGACGTCCTCGCCAGGTCGCACTTGCCGGCTGTAAAGGCACAGCGGCGTGAATCAGATCTGTGTTGCTGGGCTGGGCCCGCGCGGCTGCAGATGCGATGCAGCCTGCTGCGCGCCCGAGAAAACCCAGTCCGCGATTGCTCCTGGTCCGTGCGTGAGCTCGCTTGCCCCAGGACGCGACCCCTCCCCTCCCCAGCAACGGACCCCTCGCTTTACCGCCCTTCGCTCCTTTGCTCCTTCACGCTACCACTGGATCCCGCCGCCCGCCGCTCCATCCTGCCCCGGTTTACCGACGCATATCTTCCGGTGGCAGCAGCCCTCTCCATGTCGTCAAGCGCCCCAAACCGATGACGTAATGCGCTACGCACGCCGTGTCACGGCGTCACTTGCAGCGGTGGCTACTGAGCCCGGATCGGCTCCACCTCCGCAGACCAAGGCTCAAGTCATCCATCCGTCCAGATCCACCCAATCGCTGTTGCACCCGTGGCTTGGCTCCAGGCCGGACGACTGCTGCTCGCCTCACCTTGCCTCGCCTCGCCGCTCGGCAGATCGCAATTCCAGCTCTTGCGCCGTAGTCTCCGCTTCTCTCTCTCTCTCCTTTCGACCACCATGGCCGCCGCGCTGTGGGCTAGCTACAAGCAGTGGGCCGATGCCCAGGAGACGCTCTTCCTGGACTGGGTGGACCCGTCGGGCGGCTACAAGCTCTCGCCCATGCAGGACCTGCCTTTCGCCGACTTTGCCTCGGCCTTCGCCGTCTGCATCGTCTACGTGGCCTTCGTGGTCGTGGGCACGCTCGTGATGAAGGCTGGCGTGCCGGCCATCAAGACCAGCCCGGTGCAGTTCCTTTACAATCCGCTGCAGGTCGTTCTGTGCTCCTACATGTGCGTCGAGGCCGCCATCCTCGCCTACCGCAACGTACGTTCCCCTGTCTGTCTGCCTGTTTGTCTGCGCCGTGGCCCCGCTGTTGTGCGCTGCTGCCTGGGTGTGATCCCGCGCATATGGATGTTGCAAAGCGAACACGAGGGCTGACGTTGCTCTGCTTTTGGCTGCATTGTGCTGCGGTTGCGACTCGCTTTCTTGTAGGGCTACACGGCCACGCCCTGCAACGCGTACAACGCCGAGAAGCCCGTCATGGGCAACGTGCTGTACATGTTCTACCTGTCCAAGATCCTGGACTTCTGTGACACGCTCTTCATCATCCTGGGCAAGAAGTGGAAGCAGCTCTCCTTCCTGCACGTCTACCACCACCTGACCATCTTCTCTGTGAGTTCCATCTGTCTGAGTATTGCTGGGTTGTCTCGCATTGGCTGGCCGCAATATGGTAGATCGAGCACTGACATGGTATTGGTGCGTTTGTGAACATCTTTGCGCAGATTTACTACATGAACTTCCGTGTGGCGTACGACGGCGACATCTACGGCACGATCATCCTGAACGGCTTCATCCACACCATCATGTACATGTACTACTTCGTGAGCGCGCACACGCGCAACATCTGGTGGAAGAAGTACCTGACGGCTATGCAGCTCATCCAGTTCGTGACCATGAACGTCCAGGGCTACATGATGGTCTCGCGCGAGTGCGTGGGCATGCCGCCCAAGGTGCCGATCATGTACATGGTGTACATCCAGTCGCTCTTCTGGCTCTTCATGAACTTCTTCATCAAGTCGTACTGCACCAAGCCGCGCAAGACCGACCAGAAGAAGAAGACGCAGTAGAGGGGCCAGCCAGACAAGACTGTCCATGCGTCGAAGGCAAGTAGCTGAGTGCGAGTGCAGCTTCCGTACTGCTGTCGTGCATGCATGCATCCAGCGTGTGTGTGCGTCGGTAGCTGCGTCAACCTATCCGCGGCGTGTGTAGCTGCAGTTGCGCTGCGCGTGATGTCGGTGTGGTCGATAATAGCACCAGGAGGGCGACACTCGTTCCCGAATCCACCTTTCTCGCTTGTGGTTCTCTGCTGTATGTTGCGTCCTATTGATACGATTGCTCACGGGGTTCTGCTGCGTGCGGCCGCGCGTTGGCTTCACCCTTCTGCGTTGGCGGACTAAAGTGCAGGTCGCAGGTCCAGCCTCGACCTCGCTTCAAGAAGCTGGGCGAGATTAATGGCCTCATTCCGACCTACGAGGTACGAGTGGTACGCATACCGCAGTACCGTGCATGAACCCTCGGCGGTGTGCAAGAGCGCGGGTGGCCGAATTGGCTCACGCAGTGGGGTACTCAATTCTCAATGGGCTACTCCGCTGGGTGGCTCAAATCTGCAGCAGAAGCGAGGACTGGACGTTGTCGGCTATGGCGTAGCGCCCCAGCGTCGTCTTCACCAACAGATCGAATTGCTTTCGCATGGCGCTGCCTGATAGCGGCTGGCGTTGGAATAGTGGATTCTCGCTCAGGACGAACGTCGTCGACGGCCACAGAGCTGTTTGGACACCATCGGCTTCAACTCCATCGCCGCCCTCACCAGAGTGAACTTTTGTCGGGCAGAGAACTTGTGAACAGTCTTGGTGCGTGGTCGCTCGGGTGTGCGCACCTCGGCTGCAACCGCAGCAAGGTGTTGCGGGCAACTCTTGAGATGGTTGCGCACGCCGCGAACGTGCTTGCCGACGGCGACGCTCTCCCTGCACTAGAAACGGATCGTGTGGTCGATGGTCGCGCGCTCCCGCGAGAGCGCCACCCACTCGTCGCCAGCGGGGCGGACCTGTTTCACCGGCAGGCTGCGCTGGCTGGCATGCCACACAGCCGTCGCGCACGGGCTGCAGCCGCGGAGGCGCTCTCAACAGCAATGCGCAGAGGCGTGAGCTCCGCCTCCAGGGCTACGATTGGGAACTCGTGGACCTTCAGCCCCAGCATCCCGAACTTGCCGATCTCCGCCATCGCGACGCAAGCGTACGGAATCGTCAGCAGAGGGGCGCGCCCCTCCTTGCACTAAGTACCGTCCTGGCCCTAGTGGACATACCGTTTGCTGTTCTAGATCGATGTGTGTGAGCAAGCTAACGCAGACCTGACACCGCGGAGTAGGCGTCTCCGGGCACCCGGACTTCCCAGGAGCCCGAGTGAGCAAGTGCTCGTTCTTCAGGTAGATGTTGCGCGCGGCGTTCACGTCGCGGTCAATCGTCAGGCTGCAGTGCGAGCACAAGCA
>JAADYK010000193.1:0-30060 GCA_023338225.1 Halophytophthora batemanensis
ACAAGCTCATCCATCCACCCTGCACGTTTCCGAGCTGTACGACGCCCTCTCACCGAGGTCAGCGATGCGGACGCCATGGTGAGAAACGGGCTTGCGCAGTCCCGGTCTGCAAGCGCATGGTGAACGAGCTAAGTGTCACGGCCATCCGAGCCGCCATGTCCTCGCGTCTACCCGCGCTGTAAGTGGAAAGGAGGAGGAGGAAACTGCACGAATCTGGCGAAAGTGCGCTGTCAGCAGAGCAAAGGAAGCACTCGATGCCTTTGTTGTTTGGAAATTTTCTATTCATTTGGGGGAACTTCACGTCCCGCTTTCATCACGAGCGCGCGCTCTTCTCTGCCTTGGCGTTACGTGATGGTGGCGTTCACATCATGGCCATCTCAGGCCTGCTGGATAGAGTTCGTGGTGCCGTAGGACGGCGCCGCCGAGGGCACGAGATCGCGCGTGTGAATGGTGGCGGAGAAGACCTCACGACAGAGCAGACGCGTGGTGACGCACGACAGCTTGGTCACGAAGGGCACGGCGGCCAGCCCACCCACTAGCAGCGCCAGCGCCACTACCACAAAGATCGTAGAGGTGAGCGTACTGCCGTCAAAGTACTGGTCGCGGAACTCTGGTGAGGCCAGAGCGTGGATGGGCAGCGAAAAGGTGATCACCACCACCAGCACGCTCAGTATACCCACGCCCAGCTTGGCCGTTGTGAAGTAAAGCAGCACCATGAGCGACGGCCGCGAGTAGGACGACACGCTTTCACCATGGTGCGGGATCTGGCCGTACAGTTTACGCTCCACGGGCTCCACAAAGTTGTGCAGCGCCACGTCCAGTCGTGCCAGCAGCGGCGACAGGAAGAGCAGGCCCTGGAAGACGACCACGCCCAGGCAGCAGAGCGCCAGCGACCCGAGCGACAGCGCCACACCGAAGAGCACCAGCACAAAAGCCGAGACGGCCAGCAGGTAGTTGAGCACCAGGAACACTAGCATCTTGAGCATCTGCTGCACCGCCTGCGCGGCGCGTGCAGTGCTGCAGCCGTCCGCAGTCATCGGCTCGGAGGGCTCCTTCGACTCGGCCATGATTTATCTTTGCTCTGACCTTGGGGGAAGAAAGCTGAGACACACATACCGGTAAACCGGTGGGGTTGATTGGCATGGTAGCTGAAGCAGTCGAGGTGGCACCAGACTGCTGCTCGAAGCGCTCGAAGCGCTCGAAGCGCTAGTGGAGACCCAACAGTGCAAGTTCGTGCTGTTTTAGTCGTAGAATCACGGGCTACTTGCTAGGTGTGCATTGCGGCTAATGGCCCTGGCGAGTGCCGTACGAGCCAGTGGAGCCGTACACCCTGGTGGCTGTCCCTGGGTACTGCGTGATTGGAATGGTGCCGTCGTCTTCACGCTCGGTGTGCTCGCAGCAGATGAACCGCGTGGCCGCACGCGTTAGCCACGCCACGAAGTATAATAGGACGACGGCCATGAGGCATAGCAAGCCCCACACAAGCCAGAACTCCATCGCATTATTGTCCAGAGTCACCCGCTGATGCATGTAGCCCTCGATGTTGACGTCGAACTCCTGCCCATTGAAAGCGGCGTCGAGCAAAATCGGTAGCAGCACAAAGAAGGAGAGCGTTGCGAGGCTGGCGAGGCCTAGCGCGAATTTGACCGTGGAGAAGTACAGGGTGGCTAACACCGACTGCGGCGAGAAACGACTCAGCTCCGGGGACAGTCTGTCGCTGGCCAGCCCTTCAGGGGGATCGTCCTCGGGGAAGTCGCACAGCTTCGCATCCAGAACCGCTAGCCAATTCACCATCACCAGCACGCCGCGGAACACGATGATGCCCAGACAGCACAACGGAATGAGTCCGAACGCGAGGTGGACACCGGTGATGACTGCGACGAACGCGACGATACCCAGAAGCGCGTTGAGCACGTGGAAGATCACGAGCTTCAGCGTCACTTCGAGCCAGCCGCGTCGAGGCTGGTACCTTTGTGGTGGCTGGTAGTGTGCCAATGGAGGAGGCACCGGTCTGTACGACGGAGCGACGTAGTAGCCGTTGGAGGCTTGCGCCTGGTAGTGCTGGCCTTGGTACACTTGGCCTTGGTACATCTGGCCTTGGAACGGCTGACTTCGGCAGGACTGTGCTTCGTAGAGCTGCGCTTGGTATGGCTGGGCGGCTCCTGCAGGCACAAATCCTGTCGTGGGGACAAGCGGTTGGCGCTCCGCGTCATTGTGACTCGCAGGTGGTGCAGTAGACCCCAGGTGCGAGCCAATGTCGTAGTTGGCACCGTGAGTCTCAGCGCCAGCCACGTCAGGGTACAAGGTGCCGCTGCAGCTCGGGTTGTCAGCCATCATGGTTGCTTCGCAGTGTCTCGGAGTTGTATGCCAGGAAGAGCGCGAGTGACGGAATGAAGAGGTGCGCTTTCAGCTTTCAGCTTGTAGACAAGCAAGCAAGCATTCTGGAGTGCACCACAATCATTCCCTTGGGAAATACCAAATACTAGAAATAAAAGGTGTAGGCTATTACGCAGTTTCTTTCACAGACAAATGCTCACATGACTGGAGACTTTGAATTCCAGTTAATAGGTTCAAGGTGGAGGCCAGCCTTACGCCACCGCATAGTCTAGCGCTGCATGCGCGCTGTTCCATAGGAACCCGCACCGTCCTGCACCAGTGGTTCGAACTGGTTGTGATGGTAATATGGCGGCGGCGGCGGCGGCGGCGGTGGTGGTTGCGTCCCCGCGAATCTTGACGTGAAAGTGAACTTCTCGCAGCAGAAGAAGCGCGTGGCCTGCAGCGAAATCTTGGCCATGAGTTGCATGAGCGCGATGCCCAGCAGCGTCACGCACACGATAGCCACCAGCGACATCCCTGGATAGCGACTCAGAGCTTCACCCTTCATGCCAAAGGCTTCCAGCGGACGGTTGTGGTGACGGTGCGGGAGCAGCCATGCAAGTAGCGACGCACCGGGAGCCACCACCAGCACCACGGATAGGAGACTCAGGCAGCCGATCACAGGCTTCACCACCAGGTAGTACACCATCGCCATAAGCGATAGCGGCGAGAAGTAAGCGAGGCTGGGGGCCAGTCGGTAGCCTGAGAGCCCACCAGCACCCACCGCTCCCCCGTATGGCGGGGTGTGTGCGTATGCAAGCTGGTTGGGTGCAATGTAGTTCCCGAGCGTGATATCCCATTGCGCCAACGCCAACACGACGTACACGAGCAGTCGGAAGACCAACAGCCCCACGCAGCACACAGGAAGCAGCATGGCAGCCGCGCAGACTCCCGCAGCGACGGCAGCGCACCCCGCAGCTCCTAAGAAGGCATTCATGATGTGGAAGATACACAGGCGCAGCGTCGCCACGAGGAAGTTGGGCGTCGCACGGCTTGGGCCACGCCAGCGGCCAGATCGACCGTGTTGTCCAGGTGGACAGGGTGGGAATGGTGGACGCATTCCACCGCCACGACCGTGGCCCCAGCCGTAATGGCGCCCGTCTCGATGCTGGTTGGGTGGCACCCATTCGCCACGCATCGACACTTGCCGCTGCATGTTCATGGCTGGCTGGTTCGGAGCCTGACGCGTCCAGACATCTTCGTACGCCGGTGCCTCTTGCGGTGGGAAGCGTGCATACATGGACTGCTGCGACGGGATGTACCCTGGTGGGAGGCCACTGCCATCATACGCGTGTCCTTCCCCTGATGCAGGTTCGTACGGTGACTGGCGACCACCAGGCTGGAACTGCGGCGTTGCATTGTAGTTGTACGCGGCCTCGTACGGTGGGAGACGCTGTGGAGGCGGGAACATCGGCATGGCCGGATATCGGGACGTGCTACCGTTGGCGTTCGCGCCTCGTGCCTCGTCCTCAGGCATGGGGGGCGCGCTGGCGGTGGTTCTCGCGCTTCCGCCGCCAGAGCCAGCACCGCTACGCAGCAGCGGTGCGTCCTCCCGCTCACCTGGGAACTTGGCCCCCGGGTAGCGCTCCATGAAGAAGCTTGCGTCTCAATCTGCTAATTCTTTGAGTGTCACCATTGGGGGGCCAACTGAAAACAAACCCTTTATTTGACATACTGCAGACTCTCGTTCGGCATACTGGCAGCACTGCATCTCTTTGCGTCGCTCAGGTGTTCACGAGTTGCCATCCTTTTTTTTTACTCGCCCCAAAGAAGCTCCGAGTTCACGCGTTGCCGTCATCGCAGCACTTAGCGATGCAGTTGAGCTTCTCGTAGCTAGCTTCTTGCATAGTCGCTATTCCATCAATCTCCAGTTCTGCGAGCTACTACCGACCTGTTCCTGTGTCTCCACACCCAAGCACGCGACAAGACCTCCTCGCTCCACTTCCTCGTTCATTCCCCAAGCTCTTCTCTATATGGGGGATCGACCAGTGTGGCGGGAGCGGTTGGTCGACTGGCACGCAAGGTAGGCATGGGTCCCGGGTGCTCAAGGCCACGAGTGCGCCGCTCGCTCTAGGCGGGTGAGGGACAAGTCGTGGTTCCGGTGGGAAGAGCACTACACGATGAAGACCTGCTCGTGCTGCGGGAGACTTAACCGCAGCATCACCAGCTAGAAGATCCTCTCGTGCTCGCACTGCAGCCTGACCCTCAACCACGACGTGAAGGCCGCGCACAGCATCTACCTGAAGAACGAACATCTGCTCACTCGGGCTCCTGGAGTCCGGGTGCCCGGAGTCGCCTACTCCGCGGTTGTTTGTTGCGCGTGAGCTTGCTCACACATCGACCCGAAACAGAGAACGACATGTCTTCTAGGGCCAGGACGGTACTTAGGTATCTCATGGAAACTTCAGGATATATCGAGGCGTTTCGACACCAACAGACATGGCTGCGCCACCGCCTCTTCACTACTTCGTGTCGACTGCATCAGCGGGAAGGAACCATGAGCACCCTGGAGGAGCTCATGCCGGAGCTGGCGGGTGTCCTGGCTGCACAGGAAGGTGCGCTCGAGAACGTGGTGTCCACGCTCACCACGCAGGTGCAGGCGCTGCTGGTCGCCAACAGCCGCCAGGCTCGTCAGGTGGCACAGCTCGAAAGCACGCAGCATACGCTTCGTGAAACTATCAAGGAGATCCAGAATGCGCCACCGCCTGAGCCAGCGCCAGCACCACCGCCAGTGGAGGCCCCGGTGCCAATACCAGCCCCGCCTGAGTTACCAGCCAGTTTTGCAGCCGACACTCTGGCGACGTTGTCAGCGCAAATGCGCGAGTGGCAGCAGGGGTTACAGCAGGAGATGGAGCAGCAGATCGTTCAGCAGGTGGAGCGTGCTGTAGCTGCTCAACCACAGCAACCACCGCAAATACAGCAAGTGGTGGATGACGCACCGATGCGACAACTACTGAAGGAACAGATACAGGCTCTTAGCGACAAGATGCACGTGGAGCTGGACGAGGTGCGTGCCGACGTGGCGAGCCGCGTGACGGATCAGTCATTGCGTACCGAGGAAGCCATCCAAAGGGAGCTGGATCAACTCGAAAAGCGCTTCGAGTATCTCTCACGCACGCGCATGGAAGTCAAGGAGCTCGTTCGCACAAGTAAACTCCAGGAGCAGGGCCTCGAGGACATGCGTGTGGCTATTGAAATGCTGGCCAAATCTATTGGCACGGACGACACAGACGAGGATGAAGACGACGAGGTGGAGGGCCTAGACCCCAGTGAGAGCAAGGCGCCCAAGCCGGCATCGGCGGTGGCAATTGCTCGTAGGAACAGCGTCTTGCGCTCGCAGGTGAGCATGAAGATGGAAAATCTCCGCTCAAGCATCGACGTGTCGTCCGATGAGAGTGACGGTGACGAAAAGGTTTCGAGTGTTTCCACGTCGCAGTGCTCCAACCCTCCTGCATCACCTTGTCGTCGGGCCTCGACGGCCGTCCCGCTGCTCACCGGTACGGAGGCTGCTTTCCGTCGCAGCAAATCAATTGAGCCAGCCGCAGCCGAAGAGGTGTATGCAAAGCGCGACGCACTCACCGCACGTGGTCACTCTCGCGTGAGGACCAAACTGGACGTGGTTGAGCCGGCGCCAACGACTGTGGAGCCCGAGTGGATGAGGCGAAAGGCGAGGATTGTGGAGCCTGCCGTTTCCGCAGAGGCCTCAGCGCTAGAATGCGTCGAAAACCAGCAACCAGAGGCTGTTGTAGAGGCTGCAGAGGTCGAGACTCCCGCTGAGCCCCCGGTAGAGGTAGTAGAAGAGGGTCCGCCTGCCACTCCGCCTACCACTCAACCGGAGGCGCCACAGCTTGAAAAGAAGCCCGACATCCCCGCAACACCTGAACCTGAAACTCAAGCCGCAGTGGTCACACCAGAGCCGCAGGTCGCACAACCACTGCCACGCCCAGCAAGCCAACAAGCCGAAGGAGAGCGCACAACGGAGACTGTGAAACCGTCTACCACGCCCATAGTGGTGCCAGCACCAGCTGCTACGCTGACACCGGCGCCGGTGCCAACGCCGTCACCAACGCTCCCTGCCACCTTGTCCGCCGTCGATGACACCGACGAAGAAGACGAATCAAATTCCAAGGTGGAGCTGCCGCCAGAGTATCGGAACCGCGTTGTTTCACAGCAAAAGCATCTGGAAGACCAACTCGATCTCTTCCGCCCGTCGCCTTCGTCAACACCACCTGAACGCCCAGCTTCGCAGCATGCCGCTGCTCGTGCTCGCCGGCAGGAACGCTCAAACCGCCGTCACAGCAGTATGCGCAAGGATTCGGATGTACAACCAGGTTCACGCTCGCCGATGGTAGCTGTCCGAGAGATTCCAAGGATGACGCTCAAATCTGCACCGAACGCAAATGTAGGCGTCGAATTGTTGCCAGTATCACGAGAGATCTCAACAGCCCCCGCGCCATCCGTGCCAGATCCAAATCGTCCACCCCTTACGAAGGAGAGGATCCACGCTCTGTGGCACCTAGTTTTCACCAAGCTCGTCCGTCTCCAGCGGCTTCAGCAGGTCAATGGCATCAACGCAGAGCGATCCTTCTTTCGGCGACAAAACATGTCCATGGGTACACGTGTTCGGAGGCTGGAGGAGTCAACCGCCGACCTGGACGACTGCCTAGAACAGCTGGAGGGGACTGTCATGGCCAATAGCGCCGCTATCAGTGCGATGGATGATATTCTCGCAGATCTGCAGCCCGCTGTGGAGGACAAGTTCGACGCCGTGGAAAGCACTCAGAAATTGCAGGCGAAAGGCTTGGTAGACATCGAAGAGAAGATGGAGGCATTGGACGTGGAAATCCGCCGTCTACGTTCCAGCTCACGACGCAACAGTTCCATGGGCTCGGGTGTGACAACTGCTATCACGAGCGCACTCACAGCGCAGTTCCAAGACCTCTCGACCAAGTTCACAGACCACGTGGCGGCCTTCCAAACAGCGAAGGCGCTCCTTGCGCGCGTGGCCGACACTGATGTCCCTGCTCTCCAGGAGAAGCTGGAGCAGTCGACACATGTGCTCAAGAGTGAGTTCGAGTACCGTGTGCAGGAAGCAACCAAGGAGACACATAAGGCGCTTGAGCAGATCAGACTGTCCCAACACTCCTCGGAGGAGGCCTTGCTCGACCGTACTACTGCGTTCCAGCAACGGATCTGCCGCGCCTTGCTCACCATGAGCAGCGCCATGCTGCAGTCCACCGAGCTCACCAAGACTGCGCTCACAAAGAAGGTGTTACGTTCGCCGCTGGATGTGGGTATTGAGCTACTGCAGGGTGTTTTCTCGCACTTTATGGCTGACTGCGAGGCGATCCAGCACCATGAGGACTCGACTGAAATCGGCTTTATGGTGGAGAAGGCCGCAGACTTCCATCAAGAGCTGGACAAGCTCAAGGTGCAAGCGGCCAAATCCAGGATGGCTGCACAGTCCCTTTCGTCCCTCTCACTCGATATTCACAGCGACAACAACAGCGCACATGACAACTCTCTGGCAGCTGAAACGTCCCAAACTTCGAGCTGTGACGACCACCTCGTCTTCCTCACTGCTACTCAACTCAGGACGCTAGAGGGGCTGCTGGCTGCACGCAATTCCTCAAAGGACAACAATAGCGTGTCGGAGTTCTCGCTTCAGATGCACGACTTAGTGGCGCAGGTACGCGCCGTGCTCTTTATGCTGCTCATGCATGCGCAGTTGCTGGACCCGCATCGACAGCTCCAGACACTACGTTCTTCTCAGGCACTCCTCCAAAGCGAAGTGAGCTCGCACGGGTTTTCTATCGGGCAGCTGGGCTCAACGATCGCACTGGTCAAGATGATGAATACGCGACTGGATTCCTTCATGGAGCTCTCCTTCGCATACGCCAAGGACGAAGACGTTAAGAAGTCCATCCAGGACATGATCGGCAAGTCCAATGACGCACGCGACCAGCTCGTGAAGAGCCTGGAGGCTACTCGTAGTGAGACGCTTGAGCGCGACGAACTGCTAGAGAAGGAACTCACGCAACTCGTCTCCCGCGTGAACAAGAAGCTCGACAAGGATGAACTGCTCTGGACACAGGAGGTGCTGGAACGTAAGCTGCAAAACGTGGCCAACTCGTCCCTGGACGAACACGACCTCATGGATATTCACCGCCGACTGCGACACAAGGTAGACAAGGCGCACTTTGGTGCACTGCTGCAGGGCCATCGTGGCAGTTTAGACTTGGGTACCAGTGGAATGGGAAGTGCAGGTGGTGGAGGAGATGGCAACGGTGCCAACACTGGGAAGAATGCACCGCTTGTGGGCACCAAGTGTATCTCCTGCCAGGGTGAACTACCGCCGTCGAAGGCCATGATCAAGAACGCGGTCCGGGAAGAAGTTCACCACGAGCTGGCCAGGTCGCGCGCACAGCACTGCAAGCTGCCGTCGACATCGTCGTCTGGCTTCAACGCCTCAAGCCACCGCCACATGGAGAAGCACAGGAAGGAGCTCCTGCTGGCTGCGCTGCAGCAGAAGAACGCGCACGAGAGCAAATGACGCAGCACACAGCAAAGCCCAAGGTATACGTCCATTTCCCAATAAATAAAGCACACCGCGCCACCTACCGCCTTCCACTCGGGCGGTTCGCTTACATGCGTCTTGCAGCATCTCCTCGACAGCCTTTGTCTTGCGTTCTCTCGCTTGCTCATACTCGGTTCATGCCTAGCAACCTAGTACCACTTGGCCGGCTAGAACACCCCAGCAGCCACCAGAATCGCCTGCAGCAGCTGGGACGCGATCTCCTTCACGAGGATCATGCTGTTCTCATCCTGTGCGAGCGCGTACACGACGGGTCGCAGGTTGTACTCCACGAGGAACTGAGTGGGCG
Organism: Halophytophthora batemanensis; assembly: GCA_023338225.1. Taxonomy (NCBI): domain Eukaryota; phylum Oomycota; class Peronosporomycetes; order Peronosporales; family Peronosporaceae; genus Halophytophthora; species Halophytophthora batemanensis. The sequence continues at coordinate 9,261 of JAADYK010000193.1, forward strand.
ACGTGTGGGACTCGAAGAGGCTCTTGAGCATCTTGAGCAGGTTCTTGCGCACGATGGCCTTGGGCACGAGTCGCAGTCGCTTCAGGATCTCCAGAACAAACAGGCCACTGCGTCCAAGCGCTTGGTTCAGCCGTACAGACCGGTTCATCATCTCCAGTAACGGCTCCAGGAGATTCTCCAGGTCCGTGTCCTGCGCCTTGTGGAAGCACATCATAAGCTTCATGAGGTTCGCGGGGATGAGCAGTACATTCTCCATCTTCACCGTGTCATGCACGAGCCAGACGCTGATGGACTTAATGGCGTCAATCTGCCAGTACGTGTCCTCCAGCAACTCCAGGAAGAGCGACACGCTGTCGTAGGCCCACAAGTGCGCACGGGCGGTGGGCGATGCGTGCGCAAGATCACACAGAATCGGGAGCGCAAACTGCTTGAGTGGGCTGGAGTTCCGTACCACCTTGATCAGCGACGGGATCACGCCCGCCTGTGCCGCGTGTGTCTGTCGATTGCGGTTGATCCGACACAGATAGAACATCGACTGCAGCACGATATTCTCCACCTCCTTCCGCTTGGCATCTGAAGTGGAGGTCCCCTCCATCTCCTGTTCGTTCAAAAGACGTACCAGCGTTGGAATGGCGCCTGCGCGGTCCAATTTCTCCAGCGTCAGCGGCTCCATGCTCAGGTTGCGGAGACACTTGAGCACTTTCAACACGGCGGCCACGAACTCGTTGGAGTAGCGCACGGGGTGATACACTGGCGAGGTTGACTGCTGCTGCTCCTCTTGGTCGCCGTTGGCCTCAAACAGTGCTGCGCTCGGGTGCAGCGCCTCCAGCATGCCTTCCATTACAGCGCCATCGCACATGTGCTCTTTCACAACGGCGTCGCCCTGGGAAAAGAGCACGAAGATATCGCAGATCTTGTGCAGCTCCTTCATACTCCATTTGGGTGGTGACTTCGACATCGAGCCACGTTCCGAGCCAGCCGTGTCCGTCTTCGCGTTTGAGTCGCGTTCCGAGGTGCTGTCGTTCTCGGATTCGCGTCCATCGCCGGAGGATACAGCCTTCACGATCTCGTTAAACACGACGATGAACTTTTTCAGCAGACCTGCCTTGACGAAGAGCCGGCAGATGTCGTTCTTCGGGATAGTCTGGAGATTGAACACGCTGTAGATCCCCTCCAACGCAATGCGCAGCAAATCCACGTCTTGGTCCGTCTTTGGTAGGTTGCCCTCCAGCGTCAAAAAGTCCACCAGAACGGGCAGGCCGCCGCACGCAATGAACATTTGCAGCGTCAGCGAACTCGTTTTGCAGCTTTGACGGACAAATTTGGCCGCCTCCAGCCTCACTGCGACGGAGAAGTCACTATCCCCCGAGCTCTCAGCGCGAAGACTCCGGTAGCTGTCGTCCGGCGCAAAGATTGGGTTGTGCTGTTTGGTAAGCTTGATGATCACTGGCACCAGCCCAACCAGCGCCAGGTTCTCTTGGAATCTTTGGTTGTCTTCGATGATCTATTGAATGCGTGGAAGCAGCAGACCGGACAGCATCAGCGCAACAGCCAATGCAGCGATAGCAATACCAACACGCAGAGGAGACAAAATACTTTACCACATTGATGACCTTGAGCACCGCATGCAGCACGTCCATCTTCTTCATTTCCAGCGCCTCCATGATATTCGGCACCACTCCTGGCTGGGACATCAGGTCTCGGCGCAGCGTCGCGTTCTGCTCAAAGATTTCCTCCTGCAGAACGACCACAACGTCAGACTTGGTCGAATTTGGCTCAGCCCAACTCGCGACTATCGCAACTGCCAGCAATGCTTACCAAGTTGTTGCAGGCATCCAGAATCACTTGGTCTTCCATACTCGGATCCAAGAGCGACAGCAGCTCTACCACACGTGCCGTCGCCTTTTGATTCGAATCACGGACGGTTGAGTAGTCGAAATCCAACTCGTCGTCGAACAAGTTCTCCTGCACGCTTCCAGCTGACGACGAGCCTACGTGACCTTCTTGCTTGTCGTGGGAGTGCAACACCAGCATTGGTGCATGACCATCCACGAACCCGAAGTCCTGGTCGAAATCGCCGTCGTCCTCTTTGAACTCACTCAGCGATGCTCGCTCGGGGACCACCGTCGCAGCAATGTGATCATTCTCCATCGCCCTCTGCTGCTTTGCAGCGGCCTGCAACAACTGGTTTTCGTCGATGTCATCGAAGCCGAGGTCTTCTTCCTCTTGGTTCTCCACGAATTGCTGGAGTTTGGCAATGCGCTTCTCCTTGGGGATGAGTGACGAGCGATCCCACGAGTTGGTGGACGTGTCGGAGCTTTTTTGTTTGGTAGATCTGTTAGTACCTTGAGTGCCAGTCGCCGGCGTATTTCGAGCAGATGAGACTGCGGTCGAAGGCTTTTTCTCCTCCCAGACGTCATCATCGAATAGCGCGTTCGCATCTTCCTTGGATAACTGAAACTTGGGCTGCTGCAGTTTTGACGCTTTCGGTTCGGCGCTCGTGCTGTTCACGCCAGCTTTTTGATCCTGAAGAGCGAAGGGCGTGGGGTTCGAATCTACCTTAAATTCGTCGTCCCAGTTCTCGATCTCTTCTTCATCGCTGTCGTTGTCCCCTTCAGCAGCCTTCACTGAATGTGAGCCTTTACTGGGGGGCCCTGAAGGTACGTCGGGGGTGGAGGAGCTTTTCTCATATAGCTTGATGGTGTTGAGCACCGCGTCTCGGTCGTTCATAGAGGTGACGCTTTCAGCTACCAGCTGCGTGCTCTGCTCCACTTTGTTCTTTGGGATCTGCGCGATCCACGGATGCGCTAGGAGCTCTTCCGCAGATGCTCGCAGTCGGGGCTCCTTCATAAAACACTTCATGATGAAGTCATGCAATGCCTGAAGATAAAAATGCACATGAGTCTCCGTGGCGAACAATATGTTGGGCTTGTGTGAAAGACTCCGTACCGGTGACATGCGCTGCGGGAGCGGTGGATGGTCGTCCTGAACAATCCGAAATAGCGCCGCCATGGGCGCCAAGTCGAAGTACGGCGGCTTGGTGGTAAGCAGTTCAATGATCGTGCAGCCCACGCTCCAAATGTCCGACGCGGAGGACCAGCCTGCCATCTCGATCACCTCCGGTGCCACTACAGACGCCACAACATCGCCACAACACGCACAAGCACACGAGCACCCGTTTACAAGCGGTCCCCCCTACGAAGCAACCAGCAGGGTACTTACTCCAGTAGGGAGAGCCCACGACCGAGTTGGCCTTCTGCGTCTCGCTGAGCTTGATGGCCACACCAAAATCCGCGAGCTTCACGAGCCCGTCTTTGGTGGTAAGGATGTTGGCTCCCTTGACATCGCGGTGCAGTACACCCTGCTCGTGCAGATAGGCGAGCCCACGCAACACCTGCGTGATGTACATGGCCACGAGGGTCTCCGAGAGCGAGCCGAACTTCTTGACGAACTGCGCCAGCGAGCCGTTCTCCATGTACTCCAGCACAATGTAGAGACACATCTGCGTCTTGATCGTGTCGTGGTACTTGACAATGTTCGCGTGCTTCAGTTTGCGCAGCAGACTGATCTCGCTCTGCGCAAGCGCCACCAGAACAGCACAAAGGGTCAGATCTACTACTAGCATATTGGAGACAAATTAAAGTCTTGCAGCGTCAGCGCTGGCTACAGCCCACGCACTTCGATGGAGAGAAGCTCGTCCTTGTCGATATCTCGCAGCGACACCTGCTTGATGGCGACAGAGCGCCCATTGCGCAGATCCAGCGCCGCGTGCACCACGCCAAAGCCGCCACGGCCGATCTCCGCGCCCAATTGCTACGCAAACGTCCACGCAGCAGCCACAACCGTCCATTAGCCACCTCCCTGCGCACACTCACCCCACTCCCTATACGTATATTCCGAGCCAAAGCCGCTAAACCCACGTAGTGTTCCCCGACGATGCGCACTTGTTCCTCGGCTCGCCGGCCACGACCGGACGAAATGCCGCCGCCGCCGCCGCCGCTGCTGTTGCTGCTACTGGACGCGCCGCGCGAGCTGCCCAACTGCTGGCTGCGACGGCGGCTGCCGCCCGAGGGAGTGGCGTTGCCACTCGCCACGTTCCTGCTGCCACCGCCGTCGCCACCGCCGCCGCCGCCCGTGCGCACATGGAAGTTGCTGCTCATTACGTCCGGCCTTGCTGCATTTCTCCGTGATGGCTCCTAGGCGAGGTCGAGGCTGACCTCACAGAACTGCGTTCCAGCATATATTGGCCTGGGATATAGAGTATTGGTCCAGCCTGACTGTTACCAATCTACCACTGAGTCCGAATATCCACTACGAAATAGGTGCGGCTTTGTCGTTAGGAGGAAGATTGGCCCAAATTGGGTCGCGAAAAATCTACCGGTAATCATAAAACGATTTCGCGATTGCTAGATTTATCCTTGAAGGGGCACGACAACTATCATATCCTAATAAACGTGACTGCTCAAGGATTGCCATTGTCACGATCAACCACGCAGGACAGTGATGGCAAAGCATGCTTTACTGTTTAGCACGCCTGCCGTGCTAATCCAGTTTAGCAGGGTGGGGGGTTAGCACAAAAGCAGATTCAAAAGCACGCTTTACCCTGCTTTACCCTGCTTTACAAAAGAAAAGAGACTTGCATGAAGTTTGAAAGGAAAAACTAGGGCCAGGATGGGCCGGACAGAAAGAGAGATCAAGTTAAAATGGCAAAATCTGATTGGCTGATAGAGACCTTGCCCTGGATAAATTGTTTTATGTTCATACAGGGATAGGGGGTGACGCGGCCCGCACTGTCAGTGACGCGTCCAATGTCCATGTGTCCCACACAAAACACGCTCGTGTCGCCTGGGACTCGCCGACGAGCGCGGTGGAGGTGCGCTGCCTGCTGCGCCACCTCTTCTCGACGTTGCTCACCTACCTTTGCGCATGCCCGCAGTGCCGGCGCAGCTCCTCGAAATGCGAGCATGCAGCTGCCTGGTTCGCGGAGCACTTCACGGGCCAGCTATGGCTGTCTTCGCGCACAGCGTTCAAGGCGAGCAGGGTCCCTGCACGGCGAAAGCTGGAGGTGGACGTCTATTCCACGCGCTACGCTTCGGGTTTCGAGGTGCACGGGAGCCAGCACTTCGTCTATAACAGCCATTGGTTCCCCACACGGGAGCACTGGCACCGCGCGCCATCGCGACCTCGAGAAGCTCCGTGCTGCAGTGGAATGGCACGCCCGGCTTGTGGTCCTCAAGGAGGGGACCACAGAAGGGATTGGCAGGCGCATTTACGAGGCGCTGAGCGACGCTGGCATCCCTGTCCCGGAAAATGTGTGTTGACCTTAACTGGTCTGGCGCTGCGACGATGCCCGACGCGAAGCGCGGGAGACACCCACGCGAAATGGCGTTAGACCAGCAGCAGGGCCCGGACGTCGACCCTCTCCGGTTTGTCGCTGGCTTTCGGGAGGCCACCAACCCAACAGATTTCCGAGCAGGACTTGCTTCTACTGTGAAAGACAGGCGAGGCGCTCCGGTCGCGCAGTCCGCGCCAAGAAGCATCTACTGCAGCACTGTCCGCATTTCGCAAAGTTCCTGCTTGATACTCCTGATGAGCAGTGGCCGCCTTGGGTTCGCAGCGAGGGCGTCACCAGGGAAACGGTGCAGCTGGTGGCTAACAACGGGCGAGAGGAGGATTTGGTGGATGAAGTAGCGGACAATGCAGACGACGTGTAAGACGACGGCATGCGTTTTGTCACGTGTGAAACACCTCGTGGTGACGGGCTTGGCTGGCTCGCTTTGTTGGCGGAAACGAGTGAATTGCCACCGCCGGAAGAGGCCGTACGATCTGCGTGGACGAAGACAGCTGCAGCAGTGCCGGCGGAGGTGAAACACGGGCCCACCGAGTTTGTCAGCGCTTCACTTTGTGATTGGTTTGGCGCTTCAGCGTGGCTGAGTGATCTTAAGGACAACCCAGCGTCTGATCCAACATTTCCAACAAAAGAGCAAGGACTTCTTATGCCGTGGTGAACGAGTATGATGCCCAGAGAGCCGTGAGTTGTGGGGTAGCAGCATTAAAGAAGCGAACCTTGCGCCAACTGCACAGTGTTCACACGCTGCTTCCTCACGAGCGCTCGAGACAGATAAAAACGCTCCTGTCCAGACCGAGACTCCACGGACTGACGCCTTCATAAGCACTGCTACCGCTTTCATTTCCCAAGAAAGGTGTCAACACAGCTACTGCCCAAGCCGCTGCTGCATGTAGTGTCTCCAGCATTTACCAGCCGGCACTGGTCGTGGGGCGTGCCACACTCTCTTGGGAGAGTAGGTCGGAAAGTGAGAGCACCTGGCTGTTGTCGTAGAAAGTGACGCTCTCCTCCAGCTCGTCCTCTGGGAGGTAGATGTTCCCCAATTCCGACTCCACCACCTCTGCATCGTCTGTAAAGAGCATCGTTTGCGTCATGTTGACCGCGGCCGCTGCAGCTTCAGCTTGTTCATGGCGCTTCGTCCTCAGTCGTCGGTTCTCGATTGAAGGACATGCAACCCCATCCGATATCGACTCCTCTCCAGAGTTGTCCACGCTGCTGGGCAGAGTGAGCACTGGTGCTTGCTTGAGGATGCCATGGTAGATAAGCACATCGTCCAGGAAGATTTCGAATTCACGCACGCCGCGGGTGGGAGTCTTGCTGTAGTTCCAAAGTCGGATCTTGGAGAGCGTCACGGGTTCATTGAAAAAGATGACGAGTTTGTTGGCGTGTGAGGGCGTGTATGGTGCCAACCACATGTGGCGGTCATCGTACGTGCTGTTGATGCCATCGTAGAGTTTGTCTAACGTGCGCACATCCAGCGGCGTTCCCGGCTCCTTGAGGATATTGATATCTCGCGGCTGTGCGTCGATGAGCTCGCTGCACAGAGGGATCAACTCGTTCTCTCGGTCGTAGAGCTCCACTCCATTGAGGCCGAGATAGAATTTGTCCCCCCACGTGGACATGAAGATGAACTTGATGATGTAGCCCGTGGGGAAAAGCGGTGTCTGGTACTGTTGGAAGGCCTCCGCAATGGGTTTCATGGCACTCTTCTTTTTCCCCGAGGACTTCCGAGGACAAGCCGCAACCTCCTGTATCATCGGAGTCGTGTCCCATTGCTTGAACTCGTCCGACGCTTTGCTTTCCGCTTCATTGTGAGTCTTCTCCGCATCCTTTTCATCTGTTCCATTCGTTGGAGACGGCGGTCGTCTGCTCTGAGCTTCTAGTGGCGTCGAGATAGCAATCTCACCCTCTTTAGTCGGTGCAGGAAGCGAAAAGGCCTCGGACGGAGTCGGGAGGGGCGATGGCAGTTGCTGGGGAAGGTGGCGCAAATAGAGAAACTGACCAAAATCAAAGTCCATGAGGTTGCCTGGCGCTTTTCGCAGCGAGAACCGCGTGTGATGCACTCCGTCGACACGCACCGCGATCTGCTTGGTGCCTTTGAACGAATCCTCCAGCGTCGTGTTGTAGTTCCACACCTTAAGTGCGCGGATGCTTACTTTCTGGGGGAATTCGAGCACGATTGCGCGGCGGTTTGATGGGAGTGCCAGTAGTTCCTGCAACGGAACGCTCCACATGTCTTCGGCCTGCGTTGACAAATGTCGAGCACCATAGGAAACTACCAGAGTCTGCAGCTTTTCCTCAGCCAGGGGAGCTGAAATGGCCACTTCATCTAAGGAGAGTGTGAGCGGTGCATAGTTGCTGTCCAAGAACTGGAGTCCCGCGAGTCCGATTTCGTAGGGGTCTCCCCAATTGGCTTCCAGGATGAGTTCGATGGTCTTGCAGATCAACGGCCGTTCTGTAGTTTGGTCACACACGACTGGAGCGGTGCATGGTCGACTTGACTGGGATTGCAGCATTGCACTTGGGTGCAACATGGATGCCTTCGCACCTTGGGGTAGTGGCGTAGTTGGCACGTACGCACCGTTAGCAGGTGTCATGGAGTCCCCAACCCCCGACGAGCAGTTGACCATCAAATTGCCATTGGCCCTGGAAACTGCGCGAGTGGCTTTGCTACCCGTCTTTGGTCGATCAAGTAGTCGCGGGTCTGGGCCAAATCCCATTGGAGTCACAACCGCAGAAGTCGTCGTAGGAGAGTTCAATCCATCATCATTCGGACTATTCCACCCAGTACTCGAGAGTGCTGGCGGCATCGTTGACGTCTCCGTATTCCCTGGCTCCAACAACAGCTCGTCCTGCTTCTCGTACTTCTCAATCAATTGAAGGATGGACGGGTTCATGGTGAAAAGGATGCACTCGTTGCAGTCGTCCACATCTTCCACGACACTGCCCGGTGCCCGGCGGATTTCGCCCTTGAAGATGAACTTTCCATCTAAAGAGACCTCGATGTATCGCGCACCACGATACGAATGTATGCGCGTCGTATTGTAGTTCCAGACGCGTATCATAGAGATAGACAGCGGGTAGTCGAAGTCCATGTAGATGAAGTGGTTCTGACCGCGGGAAAAAGGAGCGAGCCACGCGTGCAGCTCGTCGCACGTGAAATAGTGCTTGTCCACGAGTTTGTCCACCGTGCGCGGGTCCACGCGGTCGTGGTCCATGATGTTTAGATCCGGCGGGTCTGCTGACAATTGCTTGTCGACATCAGAGAGGAAGACGGCGTGGCCCGTGTGGTCGAATACCTCGATCCCCATGAGTCCCACGTAGAACGGATCTCCCCATGTAGACAGGATGTTCACCACGAGGTTTTGTCCGTGTGGCAGCTCCGGGATCTGAAACAACTCGGGGGTTACCACCGCGGATTTCGATCCAGGCGACTGGGCGAGGTACTTTGAGGCTGGGCTGTCAACGTCGTCTGATCCGAGGCGAAGCCCGATAGTGAGTGGGGACTTGCGACCAAAGTTCTGAATATCATTGTGAACAGTGAGCGTGTCTTCCTGCTCGTCGATACTGTCGTCGATGTTGACGAAGTGCACATTATCTAGGAAGCATAGCAGACGGTGTAATTGGTCAGTGTGGTGCGAGATCGTGCAGAACAACAGCAAATGAAACTATGAAACGTGTTTCGTCGGAGGAGAGATCAACCTTCCGGATCCGCCGATGTTCGCATGACTGAGATCTTGGTCGTGAGCTCACGGCTGCGATTCGTCTTATCGAAGAACTCGAGGGAGCGCAACGACTCCATGAGCGATTGCTTCACTCTCCTGACAAGTGTAATGCATCACACGTGTCAGCACTTCCCTTCGTTTTGACCACAAACAACACCATCCCAAGACCACGTAGAGCAGACGCCCAACCTGCTTTTCGACTGGTTGGCTTGCTGTCTTGCGCGATGGCGGGAGCGCTTCGGAGGCGAGTGTTCGGATGCTGTCGATAGAAACTCCTTGTCGGCGTTTCCAGGCTCCTTGTGCATCCCGATGGGTGCGCGAGGCCTCACGGAGGACGCACTCGGCGCAGTCGGGCCCACCTTGTCCTTGTGTGGAGATCCTGCTCCTGCTCCTGTTCCTACTCCTGCTCCTCCAGCACTCCCATTGCCTTTAGCACTCGCAGCCGCGGACGCCGTGGGTGACACTGTGGGGTCGATCAGCTCCACACTGGACGTCCTCGGACCCAGTGCCGTGACCTTGGGGGCGTGGTTGGTGTCGCTGCTGAGCCAGGACGGCACGGACTGTGGCCGCATGGCCAGCTCCAGCTTGGCCAGCGCGTCCAGCATGGGCTTGCCACTCTCCATCCTGCCCGAGCACCACCGCAGCGGCTTGGGGCGTTTGCTCTCTGGACGGGCAGCTTGAGCGCGTCGTTTCGCGTCCTGTATGCGTGTACCACCCAATTGTCTTATTTCAAAGTTGGTGAAACAGTAACTTGTTTTTCTATCGATAAGCCAATCAGAAGCCACCAGCAACTCGGACTCGACAATTGGCACTCGACGCAAGGCAAGCTCCAAAGTAACAAGGGAGGGGGAGGGGGGGGAGGCAAACTAGACGAGGGCGAGGCTAGACGTGATGCTGTCCGTGGCGCTCGTGCGTGTGCGACTTCGAGCTATTCGCAGCGCACGCGTGCGTGTATACCAGCGGACGACCAGGCTCTCTGCGGCGGCTCGAAGTGCGCCGTTGACAGAGACCCCGCGCGCGTCTGCAGTGATCTCCACGCGCATCTTCAGCTCGGGTGCCGGTCGCAGCGCTGCCACGATCCCCCTTGGCACGGGGAGCGCGGCGTGGAGGGATCACGTGGCACCAGCGTTTCGTACCTATCGGAAACTGAACGATCACCTGGTGATACCTGCGGGCTTTGTGGTGCCGTGGGGCAATGAGGCTTGGCCACGCGTGGCATGGGGGTATCCCTTGGGCAGACACTCGGTGTGGCTATGGAAGCGGAAGCGGCAAGACAAGAACATCCCAGCGAGTATCGAGAGCGACTTGGACGCCATGCAGTTCCCGTGGGATCTGGCGCAGTATAAATGGGACCACTTCGTTCTGCCGGCGCTCCGGTGTTTCTACGAGCTTCGCGGCCACACGGACGTGCCACGTGCGTTTGTTATCCCCGAAGGTGACGCAGAGTGGCCCAAGTGCTTGTGGGGCAGGAGTCTGGGCAACACAGTGCAAAGCATCCGGCAGAAAAAGCAATTCGTCATCCAAGTCAAGATGTCGGCCAAGGAGCTAGATGCACTGGCATTCTCCTACGACACGCTCACCGAGCGGAATTGGCGCCAGCAGATTCTCCCATCGTTCCAAGAGTTTCGACAGGAGTATGGGCACTGCCAAGTGCCCCAGAACTTTGCAGTACCGCCGAAAGCTCCATGGCCTAAGCGAGCGTGGGGTCTGAAACTGGGCTTGGTCGTTGACCGGATGCGATCGATGAAGACCTACGCGAAGCAGGTGGCGCGTGACAAGGACATCCTGGACGAGCTAGGCTTCGTGTGGAGTGCTTCAGACGCGAATTGGAGTGAGCGAATCCTGCCGTCGCTAAAGATCTTCAAGGCTGTGTACGGTCATTGTCGAGTTCCAAAAGACTTCAGTGTTCCCTTGGGAGCGCCCTGGCCTGAGCAAGCATGGGGTCTCAACCTAGGCTTCGTTGTAATGGGCATGAGAGCACGACAGAACTACGCGAAGCAGATGGCACGAGACGAAGACATCCTGAGAGCGTTGGGGTTTGAATAGACGATGGGCTGGAAATGGTTTGCCGTGCACAGTCCCAACACGTTGTCTGAATTTGCGTGGAAGCGGGGCAAGCAAGATGTTGCGCCATGCAGGCATGTGGCGAAGACAGCCTATTTGTGTAGGGCGGAGTAGCAACACGCCGAAGTGCTTCGAGTTCCCAGCCAAGTGCTACCTTGCAACCGGCCGAATTGCTGCCATGGCGTCTTTCTCGGCCTGGTACTCGTCAGGACTACCATGCTCTGGCCTACAGCGTCACCTGCTGGGAAGACTTGGCCGCGAGAACCGGGGCAAGTGCTTCTCTTGAGCGAGGCAGCTCGAGGCACTGCCGTAGCCATGTGAGCGGGCTGCAGTACATGCGTGAGCAAATCCTCGATGCGTTTTTGCATCGCCAAACTTTTGCGAAAAGACGCGATTACTCGAAACTGAAAAAAATGGATTACACTCTCGGCCAATCAGTTGTCGCGATTCTCAAAACGAACGCTTCTCAGCACCACGCTTCTCCCCCAGACCAAACCAACGGACGAACGCCCATGGTGAAGCCGCTCAACAAGGAATGGGCGCTCTTCGGGCCCAAGTATCGCGTGCCGGACGCCAAGGGCGACAAGGTGGACTGCAAGGCATGCAACAAGCAGGTCTCCGCGGCCGTGAACCGCCTGCAGTCGCACCTGCGTGTGTGTCCGGCGCACCCGGACCTGCCGCCTGACGCGATCGGCCCCAACTACTCATCGCACACCACTAAGGAGGCTGCAAAGATGGAGGCTCCCGCGACCGTCGTCAACTCCGGCGCGGCGTTGGCAGAAGCGCAAACCACCATAGACGATCCCGCGGACCTGAGCACCGTTGTAGCGACGGAACACGCCCCAGCCGCCAGCAGCAGCACCATCACCACCCTGACCCATGACACCGCGCCGCCGGCCAAGAAACCACGCCACTCGCCTGTCCAGACGAGCGGGCGACCAGCCGGGAGCGTACCAGCGCCCACACTAGCGCCCACGCCTGCATCTACGTCGGCGCCCAACAGTGTGGCCAACATGATGTCCGTGGACGATCTGTGGTTCGTTCAAAACGCGGCATCGCTGGGCTCGACGCTGCCGCCGGCGTCTGCGGGCGCAGGCGGTTCCGTCCTTGCCAAGAAACGTCTGGAGCTGGAGGAGAAGCGCGTGCTGCTGGAGATCCAGAAGGACCAGCGCGAGCAGCGCCGTGAGCACTTCAACCTACGCATTCTGGAGGCACAGGCGCGCAAGGAGCGACTGCTGGCCGACAAGGAGAGCTACGACGCCAAGGTGCAACTGGCGCTTGCTCGTAAGCGACTACGCGACGAAAACGTGAGCGAGGAGGAGATCGAGCGGCTGCTACCTATCGACAGCATCAGCACCAGTGGAAGCTCCCGCGACGACGTAGAGCCCAGCTCCGCCATCTAACGTCTGCCAAATCAAGTAACGTTAGATCCGAATGCGTCTCTTCAAGGAGTTCTAGCTGATTGTCATCTGTTTCTTCATGATCTACTGCATCTACTTCGTCAAATCATGGAGCGTGCAGACTGAGACGAGTCCATGGCGTGGTAATAATTGTCGCTGAACACGTAACGCGCCGTGCTGTGCGACGTGGTGAAGCTTTCCGAGGCGTTCGAAAGGCTGTAGGCCAGTGAACCCAGCCGCAGCATCACATCTTGGGCCGTGGGGCGTTGGGACGGTCGCTGGTGCCAACAAGCACACATGACCTCGACGAACTCAGCCGGGGAACGTTGCAAATAAGCAGCAGGCGGTAACGCTGGCCGGTCTCCAGCTGCTACCAGTTGGCGCACTTGGTGGTCAAAGTCCACGTTGCCGAAGGGGACGGCGCCGTTGGTCAGGATCTCCCAGAGTGCCACGCCGAAGCTGTACATGTCCGTTTCACGGTTGAAACGACATTCGCACGGGTTCTTCATAATCTCGGGCGCGTTCCAACGCCAAGTCCCAGCGAAACTCGTCATGAGCTCCACAGCCGCGCCGTCATTCCCGTCGGGCATGGGAACGCTTTCTCCGATGGACTGTAGCGACTGGACCGACTGTAGCGACTGGACCGACTGCGCTGATTGCGCCGAGAGTAGCGAACGCGTCGAGAACTTGCGTGAAAGTCGTTGTTTCTTGACTGTAAAGTCTGTGGCGATGCGGGAGATGCCAAAGTCGGCGATCTTGGCCGTCCAGTCGGCCGTCACGAGGATGTTGGACGCTTTCAGATCGCGGTGCAGGTAGATTGGCTCGCGGTTGTGCATGAAGGCGAGCCCCTTAGCAGCCTCGAAAGCCAGTCGAACCTTGGTGGACCACTCCAGTAGCGGATTGGCTCGTAGTACGTCTCGCAGCGAGCCACGGGAGCAGTATTCCGTCACGAGGCAGAGACTGCCATGATAAGTGCCCATTTTGAGGAAGAGTGTGATGTTCGGGTGACGGAGTTGCGCCGCTAGTACTGCTTCATCCAGAAACTCGGTGCGTAGTTCGGACAAGTGCGTCATGTAGAGTTCCGCCTCCCCTTCCGCCGTGGATTGAAGCCGCAGACACTTCATGGCCACGGTGATACCAAGCCATTGTGCCTTGTACACGTCGGCGCTCGAGCCTTGGCCGATCTGCACGGCAGGCCCTTCCGTCTCCATCTCCGTGATAGGCCCTCCAGCCAAAATACCGTCCCGTGACCCCAGCAAATTGTCGAGTTGAGACGTATCCAGCCCTGTAGCTCCTGGCGAACCGCTTTCTCCCGTCAAGATTGCCATGGAGTCGTCCGACGACGAACGTGTCTTGATCTCCTGTGCCTTGGGGCCTTGAGAGTGCATGGCTCGGGGTGTGTCTGGGTCACTGGGTGGCATCACACTGTGCTCGCAACAGCAGCAATAACTCAGACTTGTACCGAAGAGAATGGCGTTGGCCAAAGGAAGTAGATAGTTGGCTGTCTCTGCGACGACTCCTGCCGTGTGGCGTTCCCGGAAGAGCGCCAATACCAGTGCATACGGCAGCGTAAAAAACGCAGCGCAGACACAGTAGCCAGTGAGTCGTCGGATGACGTTGCGACCTCGAGCTGTAGCGCTCATCCGCGAGCGTTGAACGACGCACAGGTTGGCCAAGATGAGTGCCAGAGCTGTGAGTTGCATGGCCAGCACCAGCGTTGCCGTGACGGTGTAAGCAACAGCGCCAGCCGAGTTGTACGAGTCGGACGGGTCTGCTAGCTGAGCGAGTGTAGGGAGGAGCGCGTACATGCAGCCGTAGACCAGCGAAGCCAGTGTGGAGAGCAGCAGACTGCGCTTCACGTGCAGCAGTTCCAGCTTGCCCAGCCGCATGAGCAGCGACAGGTTCGTGATCCAGTAGAGCGACATGAAGAAGCAGAAGCGCGCCAGTAACGACAGTGCAAAGACCACGGCGGAGAACAGCGCATCGTCATCAGAGCTGGAGCTGGAGCCGGAGCCGGAGCTGCTGTTGGCGCTCTGTTGGTCTTGGCGCAGGAGCTCCAGATACGAGGCGCGCAGGTGCTGCTTGGCCATTTCCAGCACGCAAAAGCTCAGGTCGGCCAAAGCAATGCCGCTCAGCAACAGGTCAGCCATGCGGCGCTTCACACGGTGAAAGGTGAGCGAGTGGACCAGCAGGTAGAGCGCGCCGAGGCACGCGACGCCTAGCAGTGTCCACTCCACACAGACTCAGGCCTTCAGCCAGCTGGCCTGCTCGTCCAGGCCCCCATCGCTGTCGCTAGCAGTAGAGGTAGCGCTTGCGCCCGCCAGCGCGCGCAGGGAGAGCGCCATTCTTCGAGTGGGAAGGGCGCTGCCCGGCACGTCGGTGGGAGGCCGATGGAGGCCAGTTGGAGTTCAGTTTGGAGCAAAAGCCGGCGGAACTGGCGCCACCGCAGGCGTGAGTGTGCGTGTGTGCGCGCGTGTGTGCGTGCCCGAGGGGAAGAGTGCGTGTGGACTCTGCTAGCCGCGAGGGAGCAGCACGGGAAGAGGCAGAGGCATGGGAGCTGGACTGCATGCTTCTGGTGGAGAATCTCCGCCAGAAACGGAGGTGCCCACCCAAGTGACGAAGATGGATGAATGGCCACTTCAATTCGGACCTCCCAGCAGTCAATACTTCTTACTGCAGGTACCTCTGAATGAGAGTATTGGGCTGACCGAGGCTGTACTATTGGTCCTTTGACGCATGTAGTCGGCCCTTCAATTGCCGACTCAAATTGGCCACCTGTGTGACTAAGCGCATTTGCAGCCACCACGAGAGGATCGTGTACTACGGGTTTGAAGTGGCCTGTGTTCTTCCCGCGTTCGGGCTCGTTCATACGCACGTTGCTTGGCCGGATTCTTTTCTGAAAAGCTGCTTGCCTTGAAGCCCAACTGTGGTACAGCCACGACACCAGGACCGACCGCCGAACGGGCTCCGATACGCGTCACCCACGAGCTCGCTACAGCCTTCTCCACGGCAATAGCCTGCTGATCTTACCCGGGCAAGCTTGGATCTCTCGCTACCACCGCCAAAGCCTCACCACCGTTAGAACCTTGCCAAGACCTTTCTCAGAATCTCTCCCGTCCTGATAACCAACCAAGAGCAATGCCAACATCTCACCGTCAGTTCACTCTCTTTGCATGGGCACTGCATTCGCCCGAATCCGCGGCCTTTCTCGCTCGCACAGGCGATGCAGACTCCGAGTCGTTCCGCAAAGCGCTCAAAAAGCAGCAGCACGAGAGAGATGCTGGCAGAGCAGCAAGATACCGCGCTGTCGCCTGTAGAAGCCCATGGCAGCGGCTCACGCACCCAGTCGACGCCGGATTCGACGGCCTCGATGCCTACAGGTGGCTCGCGACGCTATGCCGTGGCGGTATGTGTTTTTGCATCGCTCGGCGGGTTGTTCTTTGGCTACGACCAGGGCGTGACAGGCGGCGTGCTGGTCATGGACTCGTTCCTGGATGACTTTTGCATCGACTACGGGAAAAACTCGGCCGAGAGGTGCCACGCACAGGCGCACCACCTGCCGGTCAATTGGCTCGCCTTCACCACGCTTTACAATGTGACCTACTACTTGGGTTGCATCTTCGGCGCGTTACTAGGCGGCTATGTAGCCGACCGCTGTGGTCGACGCGTCACCGTGTTCACGGCCGCACTGCTCTTCAGCGTCGGCACGCTCTGGGTTATTCTCACGCCAGCACAGGCGCATACAGCCGTGCTTGTCGGTCGCGTGGTGGAAGGCCTAGGCGTGGGCAACTCGTCCTTTTCGCTGCCGTTATTCGGTGCTGAAATGGCACCCAAGGAGCTACGTGGATTGCTCTCGGGTTTCATGCAGATGACGGTGGTCACTGGACTGCTGGTGGCCAATGTGGTGAACTTGGCGGTAGAGAACGCACCTGAAGGCTGGCGTCTCACCAATGGTGTGGCTGTGGTGGCGCCGCTCGTGGTCATGCTCGGCATCTTCTGCGTGCCGGAGAGTCCACGCTGGGTCTATCAGCACCGCGGCCGTGCTCTTGCTGGCGAGACACTGCAGAAATTGCGTCAGACGGAGAACATCACGCGCGAATTGGACGCCATTGGAGAGCAGGTTGCTCTGGAGAAAGGAACAGACGAAGACGGGAATACCGGTTCTGGTACTGGCTCGGCAGTCTTGATCTCCTCGGCAGTGGCGTCATCGTGGCGTGGACTGTGGCGCGTGAAGTCGGTGCGCCGTCGACTGTTGATCGCCATGGCACTGCAGTTACTGCAGCAGGCCACAGGCATCAACCCGGTATTCACGTACGGCGGGCAGATCTTCAAAGACGTGGCAGGCGACGGTATCCTCTCGCTGCTGGTGCTCACGGGTGTGAACTTCTTGAGCACCATCCCGGCCATGCGCTGGGTGGACACCTGTGGACGACGCCAGCTGCTGCTGATGGGAGCCCCCGGTATGTTCCTCGGACACTTGATCTCGGCATTGGGGTTCACTGTGGGCTGTCACGGCGACACGCAGAGCTCAGGTTGCTCGACGGCGGCTGGGTATGTGATCGTGGCGGCCGCAGCCTTCTTCGTCTTCAACTTCGCCATTTCATGGGGTCCTGTGTGCTGGATCTACCCCGCCGAGATCTTTCCGTTGAGTGTGCGGGCGCGAGCCGTGTCTATCTCCACTATGACCAACTGGGCCATGGGCGCGCTGATGATCGGCGCCCCGCAGCTCTTCCCGTTTCTAAACGTGAACGGGGTCTTCTTCCTCTTCGCCGTGCTGTGCGCTGTCTGTGGGATTTTCGTCTACTGTATGTGTCCAGAGACGAAGGGCATCCTGCTCGAGGACATTGAAGTACTGTTCGACAAGTCTATTGGAGACCCCAAGGAAGTCGTGGAGCGCTCGCAGACGTCGCAAACTGGCGGTGAAATCCACGCCGTGTCGCTGACCTACATGGCAGCTAAAACTCCACCGAGCATCCTTGATTGCCGCCACATCCAGGACAAGGCGTAGGCGTCCAGGTGAACCGTGCTGTCATCTAGTGCAGTGAAGACAGTTAGTAGTGTACGCTCATTTTTCTTTTCCATCGGCTGTGCTAGTTTGCAGCTCGGTACCAACAGTCCAGTTTTGCTTTCCTTTTCTCTCATTCAACACCGTGTCGATGTGATTCAGTTGTTGAAGGAAAAAAAACGCAGCAGAATTCACCACACCGCCATGAAACAAAGTAAACCCTTAGTGAGAACTCTCACATTTACTTGCGATGCAATCGCCACTGGGTAACTTTCTCGACTCTACTGCCAATACCTCAGGCACCCACGCACTCCACTAGAACAAGTGGACTTTGATGTGCACCAACGACTTTCCTTCACTCCTTAAATTGGTGGAGGAGCGAGTTCTCGAAGAACACATTCTTCCGGCGACGCTTCGCGAAGGAGTTGCGCCGTTCGTGATCCACCACGGGTCTCGCTTGCTGCTGGGTCTTGATCACGGTGCACCACCGCGCGTTCGTGGCCTGCAGATTACGAAGTGTGTCGATTTCCCAGTCTCAACTCTCCGAGTTCTCATCTGCACGGTTCTTGAGGTACTTGATACATCGATCACCTAGAAATACACAGTACAAGCGTTCAAGCGCACGCATGCAGGCATTGAGAGAATCCCCGATGTGGTTTCACTTCTAGGAAGACAAAGCCAACCTACCAACCTACCAACGAGTAGCCCGGCGCGGTCAGTTGCTAAGCGAGGAGTGACGGAGGACACCACCCATCCCAAGCCGTCCGATTTCACTTCAAAGCCGAAATCTTTTTCCCCGAAGACGCAAGAGGAAGCGCTGTACAACCACGGTACGATACCATTCCAGTTAGTAGCCACTCACTTGGTCTTGAGATCGCACTGCTGCAATAGCAAATACTAACCATGGCCAGACCTCCGTTGGTGAACCGCTTCTTGTTGGTCGGGGTCTCTACTATCTCGCGAACTTTGCGTTTACCATTCGAAGATACCAGACTCTTGCTTCGCTTTGCCAGGTCTCGAGACAGAGAACGCGACTCTGAAGCAGTAGACAGCTCCAGGGAAGGAACTTTATCCAGGGTCTTCACTGGCTGCGCCACACACACACTAATGCTTGCGTTGCGTTTGCTGTGTCCATGGCCTTCAGAAGCTGCAGGAACGACGGGTGAATGGGTTGTGGCAGCTGCAGCGCGTGGTTTCTCCTCGTTCTCATCCTCCGGCGGGTAGTTCCTCAGGAACCTGTAGTAGTCGTACTCCTGCGGTGCAAGAGCATCGTGCACGTATTCACATAGCTCAGAGCGCAGACAGCAGCGTAGCGGTTGGAACGGAAGTGAAATGAGTGTAGCGCGAGCACGCTCCGCGAGACACGGGGCGCAGTACGAGTGTCCACACATGAGCGGGAACAGCGCAGCCGACTGCGTCCCCGAGGTGGGCCAGGCGACCGGGTTACTGCATTGGGCGCAATTTCCTTCTTCGAGTTTGTCCATAGGTCCGTTCTTTGGGCTACTAGTCACCTGTCCGGCAGCTTGTGTTTCTTGATTCTGCTGTGCAAGTGAGAGAACTTGATGGCGGGAGAAGAGAAAAGAGCCGATCTGGAGAAGGGGCGTGACCAATGCCAACGATCCCGTGTCACGAGAGACCCAGCGGGGTCACTTCGTAGCCAGAAGCTCTCTGTCCAAGTCGTTCAAGGCACTATAAAACGCAATGTAAGAAGCTTCTTCCTCGCATTCTGGAGAAATCAATGGGGCACGGTAGCACGTAGGTGGCCCCTTGAGCGACTCTGCACTAAGCATTGCCTATCTCGATGTTCACGGCTTGAGCACCAGCAGCCGGAAGGAGCGCGTGGATGTCATGCTCGCCCCAGAGATGGCTACGTGCTCGCACACTGTCAATCCCGCCTTCTTGATTGTGGCCAGCAACTCCTCTTCGTATGTGACGCTGCCGAAGTCGATCGTCGTGAGGAACTTGAGCAGCGGTTTGCCCAGCTCCAAAAGTTTCGATCGGCGCGTCTGGACGGTCTGTGTGATGTAGATTCGTCCTGTATTGGGGCCGAGCATGCCAGCACAGTGCTTCAAGGCTTGGACAGCATCGGGCAGGAGCATGAGTGAGCCGCTGAAATACACGACGTCGTAGGGACCTGCCGAGAAGTCGTAGATGGAGGCCTGATGCACGTTTACGAGCTTCGTGAGCTTTGCTTCGCGCACCAGCTCACGGCAACGCGTCACGTAGTCTTCATCGTAGTCCACACCGTCCACGCTGATTTGCTTGCGCTTGAGCAATTCTCCATTGTGAACAAGCGCTTGCCCCGTGCCGATGCCCACGTCCAGCATTCGGCTCTTCTTGGATACCCGCTCCAGCACTTCCGTGTACCAACCCGTCGTCATCTTCACGATCAGCACGTCGTAGATGCGTGCGCGCGTCAGGCGCAGCAGCGCATAGAGCGCTAAGCCTCCTAGGGCCGTTGCGCCCGCAGTTGTCGCCAAGGAAGTCGTGTTCGAGGTAGCCATCCGCGCTTTGCCGTGTTCGTACCAGAAGCAAATCAACCACGACCCCACGTTTGACCTGATTCTCAGAAATGAGTCTGAGATGATTTTCTGGAAGCAGATAAAACTCTTCGCACAGCGATCCAAGCAACCAGCTAGGTACATGTAGCTGTCTAGACAATGCACGCACGCGATGTGTGGTGTCCTCACTTGTAATCTCCATCCACGAAGGAAGGTGTTCGCTCTCACGCAGACTGTTCGACAGTTCATGGGAAACTCACGCCATGAGCACAAACAGTCGGAAGGAACGTGTGGAGGTCATGGTGGAGCCCGGTAGAGCCTCGTGCTTACACAAGGTCAGTCGTGCTTTCTTGAACGTCGCAAGTAGATCTTCTTCGTACGTGACTGTGCCAAAGTCGATCGTGGTGAGGAACTTGAGCAAAGGTTTGCCCAGCTCCGCCAGCTTCGACCGGCGCGTTTGGATCGTCTGGGTCACGTACACACGCCCCGTCTTGGGCTTGAGCATGCTAACACAATGCTTCAGGGCTTGTACAGCGTCGGGCATGAGTACGAGGGAGTCGCTGAAGTACACGACGTCGTATGGTCCACCGGAAAACTCGTAGATGGAGGCGTGGTGAACCTTTACGAGGCTCGTCAGCCGCGTCTCCTCCATCAATGCGCGACAGCGTTCGACGTAGTCTTCGTCATAGTCCACACCATCCACGGAGATCCCCTTGCGCTCGAGTAGCCATCCGTTCTTGGCCAGCGCAAGCCCTGTA
>JAADYK010000194.1:0-30052 GCA_023338225.1 Halophytophthora batemanensis
ACCCTTGGACGCCTTGGAACCCTTCTTCTTGGCCACCACGCCCTTGACGAACTCCTGCCTCATGAAGATCTGCTTCACATACGCAAGGAGAGAAGCCATGATGGCCGTCTCATTCTTGGCCTCCGGCACCAGCTTGAACGTCGCGCGCAGCGTCACGTTCGCAACCACGTCATCCAGCGTGCGTTCGAGCAGCGGGGAGGTCTTGGCGCGCACCTCCCATTGTGCTCTAGGATTGTCGTGAGCTGCTCAGCTAGAGACGGCACTACGACCACTTAGCTCATGGCGCCGTGCTGTTTCTCATTATAAGAGTCTCTCGCTGGTGGGTCCCAAAGCTTTGGCAGATAGAGCACGTAAAGCGCGAAGGCACAGGGGTAAAGTACAACAGCAGGGTGCCGTGCTTTTGAAAAGCATGCTTTTGCCATCACTGCAAAGGGGAGCTGTCACCCGCGCTGATTGGCTGCTTGGAGGTCTGGTGCCAGCAAATGCTCTCCAAGAGTATGTTTTCAAACCATGGTGGATCCTCCAATCAAGTCCTCGAAGGTTGCGCATTGGGAACTCCGCGTCTGTCCATGACTTGAGCGGCGAACTAGGTTTCCATGGAGAACCGGTAGTTGTGCGGTAGAAACCGGTTTCGCCAGCTGCCCAAGAGATCCGGAGGAAAACTCTTCTGGCACTGGAGGCGGCTCCTCGACCAGTCAATTTGTGAAACTGGTGAGTGATCCAAATGGCGTGACCCCAGTGCGCCACGCTAGACACCTGCTTGGCGGCTTGGCTGCGTGTGCCTCTCGCCGGCGCGCCGGAGCTGCAGGCTCGAAGGCTCCCACACACGGAGTGCCGCGTTCTCCGCAGTGCCGGCGTTGGGAGTTCGCGGTGAAAAGCTGGGCTCACTCGGATCCGCCCGTGCCTTGCGCAGGACGTGTTTGCGCGTTCAGGAAACGATGGCCTGATCGTCTGAAAACTCACCCTTTATCATTTCCGAGAAACTGGAGAGGTCCTCTCGCCTCTGATCTGTGCGCCTCCTCCCAGACGCCTGCTGCATGTTTCCTGGTGTCTCTTCCTTCTACAAGTTATACCCCGCGGAAAACGATGCAGCCACGTGTAAGCCGGCCCCCCGTCTGCCACCCGTTTCAGCTCGGTCCTACCGGTTTACCGGTCAGGTCGCAATCGGCAGCCGAGAAAGGCACAAGTTGGCGGCGTGGGCCCATTCGGGAATCCGCGCGCCAGACCTCACCACTCTCGCCGCGAGCTACCTACGTTCTATATCCACCTGCATACCTCTCCGTCTGTCCGTCCACGAGCACGATGGCGTCTTCTTCCTCGGCGCTGCAGCAGAGTCTGGGCGAGTCGGAGGTGTTCGACCTCGTGTGCGACTACCTGCGCACGCGGCAGTTCTTCGAGGCCGAGCGCACGCTGCGGTCAGAGCGTGAACACGTGAGTGCGGAAGCGTCTTCGTCGGACTCGGAGACGGCTGCGAACCAGCAGGGCGCAGAGGCTCCGGCTGACGCGGCCACGACATCGCTGGCGTCGCGTCTGGAGTTCATGTTGGAGCGGAGCTACGTGACGCAGCTGGTGTCTGGCTCAGGCCAGGCAGAACCGGAGAAGATCTTCGTGCCACGTCACGAGGTGGAGACGCAGCCCAAGCGCGCCCGTGCGAACCTGGACGGCAACGAGGCGCTGGAGGTGGCGGACGTGAACCGCAACACGTTGGCGGCGGATGACGAGCACGAGTTCAGCGTGAGCACCCGGCTGGTGAGCTTCGAGGCGTGCAAGGACGACCCGCACGGGTCTGCCACCATGCCCATCTACCAGACGTCCACGTTCGCGCAGCCGTCGGCGACCAACTTTGGCGCGTACGACTACACGCGGTCGGGCAACCCTACGCGCGCGGCGCTGGAGCGTCAGATGGCGGAGCTGGAGGGCGGCCACCGCGCCTTTGCGTTCACGAGCGGCATGGCTGCGCTGTCGGCCGTGTCGCGTTTGGCGCATGCGGGCGAGGAGATCATCCTGTCGGATGACTCGTACGGCGGCACGTACCGTCTGCTGAGCAAGGTGGCGACGAAGAACGGCGTGAACGTCAAGTACGTGGACCTGTCGAGCACGGACGGCCCGAAGAACCTGCTGGCGGCGCTCTCGGAGAAGACGAAGCTAGTGATGATGGAGTCGCCCACGAACCCGATGCAGCGCGTGTGCGACATTGCGCGGCTGGCGGAGGCGGCGCACACGGTGGGCGCGCTTTTGTCGGTGGACAACACGATGATGAGCCCCATCCTGCAGAACCCGCTGAAGCTAGGCGCCGACATTGTGGTGCACTCGGCCACCAAGTTCATCTGCGGGCACAGCGACACCATGTCTGGCATTGTGATCGCCAAGGACCCGGAGCTGTGTCGCGACGTCTACTTCTACCAGAACGCTGAGGGCACGGGTCTGGCGCCCTTTGACTGCTGGCTGCTGCTGCGCGGCGTCAAGACGATGAGTCTGCGTGTGCTGTCGGCGCAGAAGAACGCTGAGCAGGTGGCCAGCTTCCTGAACGACCACCCGCTGATCCAGAAGGTGCACTACACGAACCTCCTTCCGTCCAGCTCTCCGGACCGCCAGATCCACGACTCGCAGGCGCGCGGGTGCGGCTCGGTCGTGTGTTTCCGCACGGGCTCGCTGGCCTTCTCTCAGCACCTGCTCACAGTCACGAAGCTTTTCAAGATCACGGTGAGCTTCGGCAGTGTGAACTCGCTCATTTCGCTGCCCGGCGCCATGTCGCACGCTAGTATCCCGGAGGAGGTGCGCAAGGCTCGGTCCTTCCCGGAGGACCTGGTGCGGCTCTCCATTGGCGTGGAGGACGCCAAGGACCTCATCAAGGATCTGTCGCAGGCGCTGCAGTCGTACGTGCCGCAGGAGCAGACCACGGCGTAGATAGTGTCGCCATTGTCAAGCAACGACGAGTGAAATCCGAGGCGCGACCTTCTGAACGGTTCTGGGCGACTGGCTGTGGTGGCCGGTCGCTGCAGGCTTCATGGGGTCGACGTGTTCGCAGTCGCTTCTCGACTCGACCAGGGATCTCTGTACTAGACCGAGACCTTCGTTGTGGTCGAGCGCGGCTGGGGGCATGGCGGGCCATTCTTCTCCGTAGCGCACGACGGTGCGCTGCGCACCTTTGGCCCCTCCTCGGATCTCAGTGGCGTCTCAGCTCTCCACACAGATGCACACCCTTGAGCGAAGTAGTTTCTTCATAGCGCGAAGAGGGTGTGGTGCTGGAATGGAGCATGGATGTATTATGGTTAGAAGATCGCTGTGCTCATAGCGAATAGATCATCCGCAGCTTCGTCTTCTTCCGTGTCAAGTGTTCACGTGTCCGTCTTGTCTTGCTTGCGCTTCTTGACGCGCTGTAGAAGCGAGTCCAGCCGCGTCTGAAGCTGGTCTTCATCACCGCCTTCGAGCACCACAGCTCCCGTGCTTGAGGCCGTCTCTGCTGGCGTCCCTGGCGCCGAGACTCGGCGTGAAGCAGCTTGGAAGCCGGAGAACGCGAGCGGCAGCACGGATTGAGCGCATGCGGCCAACGGACGAACTTCTGCTTCCACTTCGTCGTGGCGGTCGTCCAGACGGCTGGTAGCCTCGGCAGCACTGGGGAAGGCGCGACTGGACTTGTGGAACGTCTCTGTGGCGACGAAGAGGAACTCGTTGGCGTCCACGACTCGCGCGGCCGTGCGCGTCGCAGCGAGGTTCGCGTCGTAAGACACGAAGACCTTCATGGCATGCAGGAACTGCACCCAAATAGCATGGTCGAACTACATCAGCACGCAGCCACAGCCTCCAACACTACAGCTAATGATGATATGATCGCAACGCAGAATACCTCGAGATACGTGTCATCCGTCTTGGAGCCAAAGACGGTCTGCGCCAGCGTCTCGACTTGTGCCTTGGAGAGCCACACGAGCAGACCGTCGGCTCGCGTAACGGGCTTACGTTGTCTTTTCTCGGGCGTGGACGCCGTCTTGACGGACATGGGCCGGTACACGGCCGCATTCAGTAGACGCTGCAAAGGACAACAAGCTCGGCACTGTGGGCATTGCTGGACTAGCACACCGGGTTCGTGTAGGTCAGACGTACCTGGAGACTCGAGCGTGCGAAGAGGAAGAACGACAGCGTTTGGTCGGGGTATTTCTCCTGCAAAAAGCACGAGAAGAGCTCCACGTCCACGCGCTGGAAGCCAAGGCAAGGTCAGTCCGTTGCCATGCCCGAAAGCGTGGCACTTGACGCCACGAGAGAGCAAAGCGTCTGCATTCCGTACGTGCTGGAGGCTCACGAGCCCGTCAAGGAGATCCCAGGCTTGTTGGTCCACCAGTTGTTTGAGCCCAAAGCGGTTCGTGAGGTAGTGGCGGATGAACTTGGGGAACTGCAGTGCCCAATTGTAGCAGTGAAGCAGCGGGATAGTCGGTGAAAAGGCAGATCACTCCATCGAAGCACACATGCAGAGCCACGTACGCTTCCTGGGCTGCTGCTGGTTGAAACAGACAAGTCTTCGTAGCGTGCGTCATAGATGTCGTTGATCATTCGCACAAGTCGCGTCTCCTTGACGTACGATCCGCGTTTGCCACCAGGTTCAGCATGCCTCTCACCAATCTGCAGCAGACACCTGCGTCAGACTAGACTCGAGAGCACTTTGAACAGCAACATCACCGACAGGAAGAGCGTTTGACCGCACTAGAGCATGCAGGGCAGCGCTACCAGGTGGATAAAGTTGGCGTAGACTCGTAGTGCCTCGGGAACAGCAGCCAGACGACTGTCGAGAGCGTCCATGACCTCTTCAGACTTCTCGTCGCCGAACGCATCTGCTTCTTCCGGCTGCTGATTGCTGGTGTCACCGTGTGTGCTAAGGGTCGAGCCCGCCTCCAGACGGATATTAGCCACAAAGCGCCCGTCCGTCGAGCGCTGGCTGAACTGCGCTCACGGACACCGTCGTTCATCAAGGTAAGGCTTCGAGTGCGCGGCAAGGCTTCTTATAGCTCGGCAGGCGCGGGTTTCATGCAGCAAGCGACTAGTTGCGTCGCGCCTGCATGACGAGCTCACAGGAGGCGCGCTTACAGACATGCATCCGCACCTTCACGTCGTTTTCCAGCAGGAAGCGCGTGTACCGCACGCGGGCACGCGGGCTGAGCTCCGCAAAGACGACGACGTGCGCAGGGCTCTCCACGTCCAGCATGCTTCGTTGCACTCGAGACGTGCGTCAGGTGCTTTGTCGCGTCCTTTCGCGGACACGGAACCGGTACTACCGGTTCAACTTCTTGAATCCACAGGACCGTACTACTGTAATCAATATGACATAGATCTTCGTGACTTCAAGCTACCAACACACACAGACCTATCTAACAAATTAGGTTCAGTAAGCGCTAAGCGCTTCGATCCGAGCGGTCTCGTGCAGCGGCAAGATCAACTGTGTGCTGAGGACGGGTATCTGGAAAATAGTACCAATACCAAATAGGTGAGAGAACGATGCTCAGTGGATGATCTCAGTGAGGCGTCGGCAGACGTTGAGGAGGTGACCCGACACGAGACGGCGCCTACGCAGGTGCTCTACCGCATGAAAGGCGCTCGGCGGAAGGATACCTGGCATTTCGTTCATTTGGTTGCGAAGACTGGCTGCGCGGGGATGAATGACGATGATCTTGGCTCTCAGCAAGCATCAGGAGCGTGGTGATTGATTTGCGACGGCCCAGTTTACTATTCTCCTGGAAATACTGGGCGCATTCGTGAACATGTAGAAGTGCATCACTTAAAGCAGAAAAAAGGACTATAAGGACCATTTGTCTGGTGCGGACGCTAAGAGGCAGCTCATCCAACCCAGTTCGGGTCAAAAGCGACACCTACGTGACCTCGAACCAGCTGAACAAGGGCACGCCAATCCACTACTTGCGAGCTGAATTCCCCGGTCACTTCGGCCAATATCTCTCGTGGAGGATGACGGACTTCGTGAATATGTGCTGTACGTGGAGAACGAGCTGGGCAAAGTGAACGTCAAAATCCCCGATAAACGCATCTCCGAGGACTGATTGTGCAATTGGTGGCAGAAGTGGGAACAGAAGAAATGTCTAAAGTGACAAAGGTTGTGTGGGGTATAGTACGACAACGGACATTTGGACTGACAGACCCCGACGACCGTACGTCTCGACGACCGTGCATTATGTGGATGATAACTTCATTCTTCAAAGCTGAACGTTGGGGGTGTTGCATTTTCCTGGGAGACACACAAGTGAAACCATCGCGGTGGCGCTGGACGGTATAATAACGCAATGGAACTTGCCCAAGGACAAGTACACCATGTTGTTGCGCGACGGAGCGTCGAATGATGTATCGGCCGGCGACTCATTTACTGTAATATGCTCTCCCGGACGACCGAGTTGCAGCTGGCGTTCGAGCCATTCTTTGGCTTTCTCTGTTCTCCTCAGAGGAAGATCGATTTTGCTGACCCTCGCCTCGAACAACCTCGACCTACTGCCTGGATGACTATCAGATGCCTGGTAGAGTTGCTCAAATCGTTTGCCTTCGCGACGAAGGTCTTTAGTGCTCAAAAGCATCCTACACTGGTGATGGCATTCCCGCGGCTACGGACTATACAAAAGGAACTGCACAAATCTGATACTTTGTCCCAGATCGTAGGTTCTTTCGGCAGAGAGTTATTCGTCACGGAAACGCTGCAGCTGATTGAGGAAGCTTGAGACACTTTCATGCGGCTTTTCAGGAGTCAATTTGATGAAGTTCCCAACCAGATGAGCTGGAGCTCTTTTCTTGATCCCAGGTACTCTAAAATGACACGCTTAACACCCGGAGAGTACACTCATACGCGCCAGAATGTTATCGACGCGATCATTGACGTAATTTCTTGCGGGTCCCCCTCGCCTAGAACGGACCAAGGAGTCCTGTCTATCCCGTCGCCGTTCTCAACGCCGCAAAAAGCAATGCCAAGCATGACGGCTACAGCTTTTGGTGCCCAATCGGTCCCACCAACATGTGAGGATACATTAAGCATCGAAGGCATTCAAAGTGGAGTTGTATCGCGTTGCGAAGGGGTGTTAACCAGCTACTTGAACGAAGCAAGGTCCACCAAGACAAATATGAGCCCTCTTGGTTGGTGGCGAGTGAATGAATCCAGATTTCCGAGTATTTCGCGCCTTGTGCGGAAATGGCTGGGCTGTGTGGAAACCTCGGTGCCATCCGAGAAGGTGTTCTCGACCGGAGGCAACACAGTGACCGTAAAACGCTGCTCTTTATCTTCTGACTTGGTTCAGGATATCGTGCTCCTCTCCGAAAATTCGACTCTGACCGGTGGGCTTGCGCGCAGGGAGCAACTGTGAACGGCTTTAATAATGCACAGGGTATCTGTGAGCCTTTTTTTCTTTCTGTAATTCTTTACTTGTGCACATTTCGTGCAATCCCATGGATTGGCCCCCTCGATGTGCATATACTCCAGTGTAACGGGCTGTTACCTAGCCGTTACATGTGGGTCTGCTGTGTAGGACACACTAACCTGCGTCCACCACAGGTGACGCGATTTAGCACACGATCCGCACCGAAGTGACGTCACAGACTATCTTGACTGAGGTGAGCAATCATGCTCACTATCGCAGTCAGAAGTATGGTTCCTGTCTTTGGGAATCAAGATTGGTGACGCGTGCCGACGCGGCATCAATGGTTCAAGTTGACGTCAGCCAATCGCGATACGAGGAACATTCTTAAGTGATTCAAGTTCAAGATACCTGGTTGAACCTCAGCTTATCCAAGATTATACATATCAGGAAGTAGATTGTATGTTTCCATGTACGATGTTTTCCGCATAAAATCTCTAAGGCCTCTTCGGGTTCATTAGGTAGCTACAGGAACCATAACTCCATTTCAATTCAGTTGCAAATTTGCCGTCAAGTCCTCAAGTCTCCTTCCTTCTCCTTCCAAGTCAGGAGTTTGGTCGGTTATAGCTCCCTCCAAGTCGGGAACCAAGTCTTTCTCTAAGCGCAAGCGTGTGAGTCGTGTTCTGGGGACTGTCGTGGACAGCGCCCCATTACACATTGCGTCTGTATGCACGTTGCAAGACCAAGCTCTTGACCCTGTTATATCCTCGCGATCAGAATTCGATAACTTGATGTCGGGAGATGCACCAAAGCACAGTGCAATGAAACTGATGGAAATTTGGAAGGATCTCTGCGGCTGATACGATCAGAGCAAGTTGAACTTCACGCAGTTTGGCACTCACGAGCACGACTTGTTAGCGTTTTACCATGGGCGGATCAATATGTTATATCTTCACGAGTGACTCCAGATACGACTGCAGCTGCTGTCTAAAGTCGAGGGAACGCTCCCCAAACACACACGTGTTGATTCTGAAGACACCGAGAGTAACCAGGACGATTTGGGCAGATCGTCAACCGTAGCTCGCCTTCCAAGCGCACACGACAGCTCGATGACATTGCCAATATCCTGGAAGTGGAACAACCAGCCCCGTCTGAAATGACCCGGGGTAAGATTGCACAAACCACATCTGTTGTAGAGGGCCTCTACCGCAGCATATCAGCCACCCGTAGTACTGGAAGTGACCTTGCATTCACCGCACGTCTCGAGGAACGAGTCGAAAACCTGTCGGCAACCCTATTGAGCGGTGCGGACGGTATTTTGCAATAGTGAGATGGATTTTATTGCACGTGCCTCAGGAGTCCAGCGACCCGAATCTTTTCGACAAGCATATCACGTACGCAGCTGTGAGTGTCGGCTGACTGTGTTGGGGTTACTGTACTAGGAGCGTAGGTGAGAATTGACTCGAAGCCTTCAGGTTCACTTGCACGGATAGCAAGATAGTCCTCTTGAGCGGTGTTGTGACCCTCTCCATAGTTGACCCGCCAATGAATAATGTCGGTGTGTGAAACGGCAGCAGCTATGATGATTCTCGTAGCTGTCTCTGGTTTGTACGTCCGTGGCTGGCGAAAAATCCGCCACTTTGCCGCTAGAAACTCGAAGACCATTTCTGTACGAATGCGAAGCTGGGAGAGCCGAAAGTTGTAGGAATTCATATAAACGTCGCGAATTTCCGGTCGAGTGAATGGCGGTACTAAAGTGGCTGTTTGTCTGTCGGTGTTGTCACTCACGATGTAGAGACCTCGCTCTAGCTTTCCCACAACATAGGCGAATGAGCTCGATCGGTGTGCTCGGACATCATTCATACCGCCCGGGCAATTCGCAGACACCCACGTAAATCTCCACTCCGTGTCACAGCAAGATTGGAGAATCACTCCGTGCCAAATGTAATGACCGCTGTAGTACGCACGAGCGCCGGCTCCATCTTCATTTCCGCTAGCAGGAGAGTCGATTTTCCACCATCTATCCATTGTTCACACGCACAAAGAATATGTCTTCGTCGCTCTTTGCAGCAAATGCCGCTACTACCGGTTTGTGTTGTGTAGAGCTGTCAGGGAAGTGGAAGGAAAGAGAGACGGTTCTGACGTGATCACTTTAGAGACGTTGTTGATGGTCCGATGGAAAGAGGCGCGGCTGATCCCAAAGATCCTATAGATGTCGACGGCAGCACCTCCCGCCATGAATCGAATGGACAGTTGGAGCCGATTACGCGTTGATATAACATCATCATCGCTCCAGTGTCGGGGTTTTACTTCTAGTCGTGGATTCACGATGGAGTGCAAAACTTTGAATGCGTCCTCGGACACTCGATACATCTATGTAAAACGTATTTTGTGGACTAGATTGGCAACTTCATCGATCCAGTCCAAGCGAGAGCGAAGTTGCTGAGTTGTCCGCTCCTCGCTCAGTAGTATATTGATTGTCGCCAAGATCAACCGCCGACGGAAGAGGCGTCTTCTCGATCCGGAGAGTTGCTTCCTGCTAACGTTGTTGTCTTTCATAGTGGCGAAGAAAAAATGGCGAATTTCTCTCCTAGACGATGCAGCAGCGGCACGTCGTCCACCCCGGACGCCACAATCTCTATTTTTGGCCGTGTCACGTTTTCGTCATTCGTCTAAACTCTCTTCCTTGCCTTTTCGTCCTGTCTGACGTTCATAAGACCCATCCTTAGTCTACGGTAATGGCCAACCAAATTTGGGAACTGAAACGGTTGGAGTAGTATTCATAGACGAAACTCGTCTCCACCCGCGACTTCTCCCAAATATGCAGGAGTGCTCATCTCTTTTATTTTTGAAAAGAGTGCGCGCTATTCGTTGATCAGGTTGGACTTAGCCAGCAGATTTCCCAGCGCGGCGCAGGCCTGCAACAATCAATGCAAGCGCCTCTGTGGCTCTACCAACCTTCATTGGCCAAGAGTCCAATCATAGCAGACTGTGTTTACGCTAGACTCTAATCAAAAGGATTGACGTCAGCCGAACCGTTTATGCGATCGTTTGAAGCAAAAAAAGTGTCAAAACAAGTCTGTATGACATTTTGCCAGCAAAATGGCATAAATCTGCAAACGTCAAAGCTTCGTAAGAAGGCTTTTGTATCCAGCTGGACATATGACCCTATCTATCCCTATCAGCTTGAGAACCCTTCATATGGTTTGCCAGGATGCTCTGACCGATTTGTGCATTCATTTTTCGACAGAAAAAGGGGTGGCTCCCGTGCATCCGCGCTTTAGCGACACGAACGTATCATCCGGTGCCAATCCTTTCCCGTCCAACCCGCGCTCCAAACCCGCACGTTCGTTTCCTCCAAGCCACTAAAGCCGACTGACCGTCACTCTTGATTCGAATCGGCGTGGGAATTTTCTTGTGATCGACCGCTTTTGCACCACGTACGTGACCCTACACAAGAGCGTCCTGGAGCTGCTCACTTCCACTTCAGCTCCGCGGCCCCCCGACGGAAGCAACTCCCCCAAGCTCGCGTCTCCTGTAGAAGAACCCCTGGCTCCAATATGTGCGGCATCGTCGCCATCTTCGCGTCCATGATGGAGGAGTCGGACCTCCGCCACGCGGCGCTGGAGGCCGGCAAGAAGATCCAGCACCGCGGCCCGGACTGGAACGGCATCCGCGTGTTCAAGGAGGAAGGCATCGCCATCGAGCACGAGCGCCTGGCCATTATTGACCCGGAGTCGGGCGCGCAGCCGCTGGTGAGCAACGACGCCGACAAGTCCGTGACGCTGGCTGTGAACGGCGAGATCTACAACTACAAGGAGCTGGCTGCGGGGCTCAAGACGCCGTACAAGTTCCTTACCAAGTCGGACTGCGAGATCATCATCCCGCTCTACCAGGAGCACGGCGCCAACTTTGTGCACCTGCTGCGCGGCATGTTCTCCTTTGTGCTGTACGACTCGAAGAAGCGCTTCTTCCTGGCGGCACGCGACCACATGGGCATCACCCCCATGTACTACGGCTACGGTGCCGACGGTAGCGTCTGGTTCGCCTCGGAGATGAAGGCGCTTGAGCATGGCTGCGTGCGTTTCGAAGTCTTCCCGCCCGGCCACATCTTCACGAGCGACACGGAGACCTGCAAGCGCTGGTACAACCCGAACTGGTACGCTCCGGGCCACTTGGGCAAGACGCCGCTGGACCTGAAGGTGCTTCGTGAGGCCTTTGAGACCTCCGTCAAGCGTCGCATGATGTCGGACGTGCCTTGGGGCGTGCTGCTGTCTGGCGGCCTGGATTCGTCCCTGGTGGCGTCCATTGCCGTGCGTGAGAAGAAGAAATTGGTGGAGCAGGGCGGTGAGTGGATCAACAAGATCCACTCGTTCACCATCGGGCTGGAGAACTCTCCGGACCTCATTGCCGCGAAGGAAGTGGCCGATTTCCTGGGCACGATCCACCATTCGTACACGTACACGATCCAGGAAGGCCTGGACGCGGTTTCCGAGGTGATCAAGCACCTGGAGACGTATGACACGACCACGGTGCGTGCTTCCACGCCCATGTTCCTCATGTCGCGCAAGATCAAGGCCATGGGCATCAAGATGGTGCTCTCGGGCGAAGGTGCCGACGAGGTTTTCGGCGGCTACTTGTACTTCCACAAGGCGCCGAGCGCCGAGGCCTTCCACAAGGAGACGGTGGACAAGCTGCAGGCGTTGCACCAGTACGACTGTCTGCGTGCCAACAAGGCCACGAGCGCCTGGGGCCTCGAGGCACGCGTTCCCTTCCTGGATGCCGACTTCTTGGACATTGCCATGAACATTGACACCCGCGAGAAGATGATCGACGCTAAGGCCGGCAAGTTCGAGAAGTACATCATCCGCAAGGCCTTCGACGACAAGGAGAAGCCGTACCTGCCGGAGAACATCCTCTGGCGCCAGAAGGAGCAGTTCTCGGACGGTGTAGGCTACGGCTGGATCGACTCGCTCAAGGACATGGCCGAGCGCAGCGTCACGGACCGCCAGATGCAGCACGCGGAACGACTATTCCCTTACAACACGCCGCAGTCCAAGGAGGCCTACCTCTACCGCAGCATCTTCCAGAAGCACTTTGAGCGGGAAGTGGCGGCGCAGACCGTGCCCGGTGGCCCCAGTATCGCCTGCAGTACGCCTGCAGCCATTGAGTGGGACGCCGCCTTCAAGAACAGCGCCGATCCGTCGGGTCGCGCCATCGCCGGCGTGCACGTGGACGCCTACAGCGATTAAAGCTGGTAGCTTGGACTTTGTCACTGCTTTGGTTGCTTAGTTTTTAGGAGAACCTCGAGGACGAGTGGACAGCGAGCGGCAATGAACATTGTGTTAGAGGAGGACAGCACGGACGACTTGAGTATCTGCGTGGATGTGGCTCTTTCGACCTTGTTGCGGTGGTTTAGAGACTCGGCTTGGGTTCGTGGAGTGGTCTGAGTCACTTGTAGCACGGCAAAAGGCGAGTG
This sequence comes from Halophytophthora batemanensis, assembly GCA_023338225.1. Taxonomy (NCBI): domain Eukaryota; phylum Oomycota; class Peronosporomycetes; order Peronosporales; family Peronosporaceae; genus Halophytophthora; species Halophytophthora batemanensis. The sequence continues at coordinate 12,814 of JAADYK010000194.1, forward strand.
AAACGGACGTGGGGCCTGCAGACATCGTTGACGATGAAAGCGCTCGCGAAACGACGCCAGAGCCCGGTATTTATCGTCTTGTCCTCTTGTCGAGCACTTCTTGAGCGCTGGAAGCTGTTGGAGCCATGAGTAGGTCGGTTCTCCCGCCACTACAGGGCGTCCAAGACAAAGCTCCGTCGTCGCTCGGTGCTCTACCTCCTCTGGTTAGTAGTAGTACCAATCCATCGCTGGGCGTTCGTCTGATGAAGCCCGGCAAAGAGCAGCTCAGCCGTCTCCAGCAGCCACGACAACATACTCTTCCGACTCCTGCGATCTCGTCCAGCGTCAAGTTCCCGGCGTTGATAAAGCCGCAACGAGAGGCCAGCTCTGCCCCCCGATGCAACCAAGAAGAGGAGCAAGTCGGGTATTCCACGAGGAGTTCACACGAGAAGCACGCCGAGGACGACGAAGACAATCGTCATCGACTGTCCAGCAGTCGGACGTCTGGTTCGTCCAGGTCTTCTTTACTCCCAGCGCGAGCTGCAAGAGACAAGAACCGCGACTTTATCAAGGAATTGGAGGACAGGAAGCGCAAGGAGAAGGAGGCCGCGGCGCGGGAAGAGCGCCGCAAGAAGAAACTGCACGAGAAACGGACGCACAAATTGCTGCAGAAAGCACGAGAGAAGCAAGAAGCGACGTCTCCCGCTGTCCAGGACCTCCCGAGTGAGCTGCCCGCTCGAGAATCAGGCGATTCTAGCGCTTCCACTGCGAAAACAGAGCCTCAGGAAGACGAACTGGGTTCGAATGACTCGGAAAATGAAGTCCTGGAGGCTCAACGGCGCAGAGACAAAGCGAGAAGAGAGAAGCGGTTGCTGAAGAAGCAGCGAGCGCACCTGGAGCAACTCCAGACCAAGCAACGCGAGAAGCAGGAGGAGCTGGAACTGGAGAAGGAGCGCGAGCGCCGCAAGCAGGAGAAGGTGACCAAAGCCATTCTGACCGCCATCCAGGACGCCAATAGCCGCTGGGAAGAGCAAGAAACTAGTACTAAAGAGAGCCAAGGTGAAGAGGACGTCCAAAGCGGTGATAAGAGCACAGCCCTACCTCTTCTCGAATTACAGGAGCAGCTACAGCAGTACGCTAGCGTGGAGGACGCGGTGGAACCCTCGGAAGAACAAGAGGAACTCAAACAGCGCGCCAAAGAGCAGCGCGAAGCCATTCGGCGCAAGCAGCAGGAGTATCTGCACAAGCTGGCAGATCAGCGCAAGCAGAAACAGAAGGAGGAGGAAGATGCACGCATCTTGCAGGAGAAGAAGAAGCGTAAGATCCAGAAGGAGGCCATGCTACGCCTGCAGGAGGCTGCAGCGAGACAACAAGCGACAGCTAAAGCCCGAGAAAAGGAGGAAGCGCAAGCTGCGACTGACAAGACAGCAACTGCAACCCCTCCGGTGGACGTAGAAGCTATGATTGCACGGCTCAGTAAGCTGAAGGAGAGAGACGTACAAGTGATCCCAGAAGCGCGGGACTTTGCGTCCTGGAAGAAGCGCCACGGCGTTGGTGCCGAGCAAAAGGTCTTCAGTATGACAGGCTGGTACCCGGTGATCCGTGAGGAACTGGAGAAGCGCGGCTGGTTCTTCAATCCGGATAAATCGTCACCTTTCTTCGACCTCAAGTGGTCGCTCAAGAGCGACGACCTCAAGACAGTCAAGCTCGAGAAGTTCCAGTACGTGAACCACTTTTTCCAAAACACGGCCATTACTACGAAGGTGGGGCTGTTACACAACCTACGCAACGTCGTGTGGCACCAGAGCGTGGACATCGACGCGCTTTTTCCGCGTGCGTACGACCTAAACGAACCGCGAGACATGGAGAGCTTCATCCAGGACTTCCGCTACAGCTTCGCAGAGGGACTGCTCAAGCAGTTGGCCAGGCATGGGCTTCAACGTCAGAGCCACAGCATTGAAGTGCCCGCTATGGTCGCAAATGAAGCACTGGTGGACGTCGTTCTGGACGTGGCGAGGAAGAAAGTCAAGAGCAGACGGCCTGATATGGACGAGGTGGCGTCTTCCTCCGTCTTGGAGTCGACGGATGCATTGGAGGAGAGCGTGGACAACCCGCTGTCTACTGGTGTGGACGATTTGGTGACTGAGCTGCAGTGGGAAGTACTGTCCACTTGCCAGTTGGACAAGCCGGGGGCGTTGCGTGCTTCGCTCGTCTACACCAAGAAGACGTATGCGGATGAGAAGCCAGATGGAGCTGTCGGAGACAATGGCGGAGCTTTCCAAGTGGACACGGTGCTGTCAGCGCTCGAGAAGAGACAACAGCGGAGAGCGGAGAGGGCAATGGCAGACACGTTCAACCGCGAGAAGACTCGACTCAATGAACTCCTGACTCGCGTGTCTCCCGTGAGCGAAAAGACCCTGGATGAAGCTATTCGACTGGCTCGAGAGCTGGAGCGCCGGTGCCCGCAGTTTCATATCAACGGCGGAGCGGAATTCTTATTGCCAGAGCCACACGTAGCCGCAGACACGAGTACAAGTCTCAATGTGTGGATTGTCAAGCCCGCGGGGATGTCTCGAGGTCGCGGGATCCGCGTATTCAACAAACTGGAGGAGTTGCTGGAATACGCAGACGTGGAGAACCACAAGGAGTGCCAGTGGGTCGCGCAGAAATACATTGAGAACCCGCTACTGGTGTGCAGACGCAAGTTCGACATTCGCCAATGGGTACTCGTGACTGCCTGGGATCCACTCACTGTGTGGTTCTACGAGGACTGCTACTTGCGCTTCTCGTCCGAGGAGTACTCGACGCAAGACCTGAGTGACCAGTACGTGCACTTGACCAACAACTCGATCCAGAAGTACAGCGACAAGTTCCACGACGTGTACAGCACTGACGACGGCGAGATGCACGTGGAAGGTAACATGTGGCACTCGGACGACTTCAAGAAGTATCTGGCGTCCAAGTTAGGTCGTCCTGATCACTGGGACACCCACGTTCAGCCTCGTCTGAAGGAGATCGTGGTGCAATCATTGCAGTGCGTGCAAGACCTGGTACAGCACCGCAAGAACTGCTGCGAGCTCTACGGCTACGACTTTATGATGGACGAGACGCTGCAGCCCTGGCTCATCGAGGTGAACAGCTCGCCGGCCTGCGACTACAGCACGCCTACCGCCAAGCGCTACGTGGAGACGGGACTGGCAGGCGTCGTGAAGGTCATCGTAGACCACCGAGAATACGAGCAGAAGAAGCGAAGCGCGACTGGAGCTTGCAGTCTGGAGGAGCCTGATACGGGCTGCTGGGAAAGGATCCACAAGGCGGAGTACATTGGCCAGCCCACGTCGTCCTTCGGCGCGGACTTTCAAGTGAAAGGCTCCAAGATGCAGCGCAGACGCGGAACTAAGCCGCGTGTGGCGAGACCAGTCGCCAAAGCTGCGTCGGCGGCAGTGGAGAAAGGCGGCCTGGAGCTCGTGCAGGACGGAGAAGAGGAGGAGGAAAAGGTGGCGGAAGAGCGCGACCGAGACAGCAGCGATGAAGATGCAAACGAAGAAGCAGACGGAGAAGTAGATGGAGATGACGAAGATGCGTTGGAGGCTGTGCCAGGAGAGGACGAGAGTGACAGGAGCTGCTCGTCGCCTGAGTTGGAGATTGATCCGCTCCTGTGATCTTTCGCGTCTGTTTGCCTCGATATATCTCGAAGTTACCATGAGATGCTAAAGCACCATCCTGGCCTGGGAAGCACACCGTTTTTGTTTCGGGTCGATGAGTATGAGCTAGCTCACACGCAGCGAGCAACTGCAGAGTAGGCATCTCCGGGCACCCGGACCCCAGGAGCCCGAGTGAGCAGGTGCTCGTTCTTCAGGTAGATAGACGCTGCGCGCGGCGTCCACATCGCGGTCGAGCGTCAGGCTGCAGTGCGAGCACGAGAAGACGTTCTCGCTGGTGACGCTGCGGTGGGTTCTCCCGTAGCACGAACGTATCTTCGTCGTGTAGTGCTCTTCCCACTGGAGTCACGGCTTGTCCTTGGTCTGCCTAGAGCGAGTGGGAGCACTCATGATCTTGAGCAGCAGGGATCCATGCCGGTCGGTTTCCCGTACAGAAGAGCTTGGGAAATAAACGAGGGAGTGGAGCGAGGAGGTCTTGCCACGTGCTGGGGTGCGGAAACAGGAGTGCGGCGGGAGTAGCGCGCAGACCTGGGAGCGAACGGAATAGCGGCCATGCAAGTCGGAAGCAGCTACGAGTGTCAATGGAGGGTGCATGCCAAAGCTGCTCGTCAGCAGGGACGCAGACGAGTCGGCTTGCCCGAGTATAACCCGTGAACCGTCATGTGAAGCGGTCGCATGTGGGAGGAGAGGTTCGTCCGTGCTCGGGAGATTTGTGGTGGCGTCAGCCTCGCTCTGCCACCGAGCCGCCCACGCTGTGCGTCGGACACAAAGCAAGGACTGGAGCAGAATTGCCCGCTTGGCGGATCCCCTCCGAGGCCAGCTGGCCATCCAGCTCGACTGTGGCAAGACGCAAAACCGACGCCAAGCTGCGCTTTAGGTCCGGAACGGCGCCGCTTGCAGCATGCTCGCAGAAGCGCAAGCGGGCCTCCAGCCGGCGACCCCGTCGAAAGCCGCTGCCGGCTGGGGCTCACGCGCTGAGGCGCAATACACTCCGCTCCAGTATGCGGCGCTGGAGACTCGGACGAGAAACTGGGCGGGCGTCGCACAGGCACGAAAGGCGTGCGTGCTTCGCCGCATGTTTGAGGTCGAAGCGTCGCCATGACGCGCGACCCAGCCAATGGGCGGGCAGGTCTGGCTAGTTTCAGCCAATCCGCGCGCTTTCCCCCTCGCGACAGCGACAGAGTCGGGGCATGGCGCCCCATCTTCTGCACCGCTTGGGTTAATTGTGTGGCCCACCCCAGCAGTAGCTGTCGTCCGCCGTGACTATCCGGAATCAGCCACCTCCTGGAGCCCCCCAATCGCCATTATCCGGGAACGCGGCCCACTTATCCGGATTCCAAGGCCCAGTGGGCGTATACTATACATGTAGAGTGTCGGTCTGGAGACTGACTTCTTCCCCCTGCTCCGGGCATATTCCATTTGCGCCGCCTTCTTAGCTGCTTGTCGCCGTATCGAAGCTCCAAGCTCGACGCTCGAAGCGCCTTCCCCGCGGCCCGCTAGTGTCGCCGAGCGAAGCGCCGCGCGTCAGACCCCCGTGCCGCAGCCTGCTTGGCGCGCGCGTGCGTTCACTGCCGCTCTCCGCGCTCGAATCGGTCCCGTGGCGCCCAAGTAACGCCACTCGCCGACTCGAAGACAAATGCCTCGGACCATGCGCTTGTCGCTACTGGCGCTGGCGCTGGCACTGGCGCTGGCGCTGCTGGCCGTCGTGTCCAGCGCCGCCACATGCGACTACGAAGGATCCATCGTGCTTACCGCTGGCGACGACGATACAGAGGCCGTGGTCGTGGCCGCGAACTGCTCCGAGACCACCGTGTCTGTGGACGACGACACGCTTACAGCCAGCAGTATGGACATCCAGCAGGTCGTGAGCGCGCCCGACGTCAAGACCATGTACGACCCGATCCGCCTTGCTCTCTGTAGTGCCTCTATCGTTGCTTCTGGTCGGTTACTCGCCTCTGTTGGATGCGAGAAACTCACAAACGGTGTGCGAACGTGTACACATGTCCTTGCATGATTAAATACGTGATGCTGACTGCAGCTATCTCGCGCTCAACAACATCTCGTCCGTGGCGCTGTCGGACTTGACGGCGCTGGAGAAGCTCACGCTCACGTCCAACTCGTTCACGACGTTCAGTAACCTGGCGGTACCCGACTCGCTCACGTATCTGGATCTCAGCTGGAACTACATCGAGACCTTCGATAATATGGAGCTGCCGGACACGCTCACGCAGCTCTATCTGGGCGGCAATGAGTTTACGACGCTGGCCGACGTGACCTTCCCGTCGTCCCTCACGCTGCTCTACGTGCACAACCTGCCGCTCGAGTCGCTGGACGGCGCTACCTTCCCGGACTCCATCCAGTATCTGTACGTCCGTCTTGCTTTGTCTGACCAAGCATACTATATCCAGGATGTAGCAACACTGACGCGGTTTATGGCGTTGGATGCGGGTTACAGGTCGCTAGTCGAGTCACAGCTCACGACTTTGGACGGCGTCACTTTCCCGACCAGCATGGAGTACCTGTACGTCCCCTCTTTGTCGTCTTTCTACTCATGAGCATTGATAGTCAAAGCTGACGGCCTCCCCTGGTTGCATGATGTCACACGCCTATGGAATACCGTTTTGCCTTCTTGCCCCTGTAGTGATATCTCCACTAACACCATCACTACCATCCCGAACACACTCCCGTCGTCCATGGTGCAGCTGTGAGTGGATCTCGCCTTCTCTATCTTCATGCGGAGTCAACTGCGAAGTCGTGCTGACGTTGGTATGCATATCTGTCTCTCTTTGTGATGAACACAGCACGGCGCTGGACAACTCCATCACGCAGCTCTACAACGTGTCATTCCCGACGAGCATCTCGACGCTCAACTTCTCAGGTAACGACATTGAGCTCGTACAAGGCGTGTCGTTCCCATGGGACCTCACCAAGCTCGACCTGGGTAGCCACGAGATCACGACATTCGAGATCTCCCGCTCGGACTACTCTACATTCAAGGACCTCAAGACACTCACAGCCACCGTGACCCAGACGAGCTGTTCGACCAGTTCAGCCGAACTCGTGACGGTGAAAAGTGTGAGCGTGTGCGTCATTTCGGATGATTTATTCGAGTCTACGTACGGTTCGTCAGCCTCTACGTCGGCTTCGGGGTCAAGTTCCCAAAGCACCACGGCTACGGAGGAGAGTGGCAGCGGTGGCACCTCCACCACGTTGATTGTGGTCATCTGCCTGGCAGCAGTACTTGCCGTGGCGCTCGCGGCGTTCGCCTTCCGGTCCTATCGTACACGGCAGGAAAAACCCGGCCAGACGCTGGCGGATACGAACAACTTCTTTGCCAACAACACGCTCATGACCGCCGGGTCTAATTCAGGTGGCAAACACAGTGGCAACCACAGTGGCAACAGCAACAGCAACTACGAGTTCAACACCATCTTCAGCGGTGGCAAGGTGACCATGATGGGAGGTACGGCCATCGAGTCGGCGCTCGTCAAGTACCGCGTCCCGGCCACGGAAGTACAGATCGAGCGGTCCATTGCCAAGGGTGGCTTCGGTATTGTCTTCTTGGCGAGTTACCAGGGTCGCCCCGTGGTGGTGAAGAAAATTCTGCCCGACAAGGCCTCGGACGATCGCTGTTTGAGCGCCTTTATCGACGAGATCAAGCTCATTTCCACGCTCTCGCACGCCAAGATCGTGCGGTTTATCGGTGTGAGTTGGAGTATGCTCTCGGATATGGCAGTGCTGATGGAGTACATGCCCAACGGCGACTTGGACATGTTGCTCAAGCAGCAACACGATCGACAGGAGGAGTTCCCGGAGGAGTTTGACTGGTACCAGAACTCGTCCGTGCTTCCTGCGCGAGGAGCTCTGGCGCTGGATATCCTGGAGGCTATCGTGTACTTGCACTCGTTCCCGTCGCCAATCATCCACCGCGACCTCAAGTCCAAGAATGTGCTACTGAGCGCGTCCTACGAGGCCAAATTGAGCGACTTTGGCATCAGTCGCGAGTGGCAGGTGGACGCAACGATGACCGCAGGTATTGGCACGATGGCCTGGATCGCGCCTGAGGTGCTGCGTGGAGAGCGCTACACAGAGATGGCGGACATGTACTCCTTCGGCGTCATTCTGTCCGAGCTGGCCACGTGTGTGAAGCCATTCGAGGGTGTGACGAACGCGCTGGTGGTACTCAAGGTGACGAGCGAGGAGAAGCCCGACCTGGGCGCGAACTGTCCCGAGGACATTCGCGAACTGGCCAACCGCTGCCTCAGCTTCAACGCCAGCGAGCGCCCGAGCGCCAGTGTGGCACACTACGAGCTGCGGACGCTTCTCAAGCTTCACTCGGCCTTTGAACTCTAGGAATAGATGCACTCTCCGTCTCAAGCGGAGCTCGGAAGTTGGACTTGGACGCACTGCTCTGTAGAGCCGAGACTCCCGGTCTACAAGACGCGTCGGCGGCAGGTCGTAGGGCCAAGCGGGCGAGTGAGTGGGCTTGGACAGACGACGCGAAGCCGTGGGGCGACTGCTCGTTGGCTGCTCCGATTCGCGAGCGATCCAGACTGGCCGTGATGCAAGAAGACCTGCGGCAAAGGGGGCAAGCCGCCTCCGTCTTCCTTTTCTCTCTAGGGTGTGTGTGGGTTTAAGATTTGTTTACCAGTTGTATGAACGTGTCTGAAGCTCTTGTGGGCCAGTGACGGAGCTGGTTGGCCCTTGTATCTCGGTGCAGCCAAGCGGCTTGCTGTCAGCCAGAGCACTAATTCTTGTGGAGATAGTGTTCTGCGCTAATGAAATAGTGTGATGCAGATATCTGCACCCGCAGACGAGAGAACCATGTGGACGCCATAGACTCTCGCTGCGCATCTGTGTGTGCACGCAGAGGAAACAGATAGCGAAGGTGCAACCCCGCGAAGATTTGCCAAGCTAAGCGTGCGTCGGGGCAATAAGCTCTGCCGCCCGTCCTATTGAAAGAACTTCTTCGAGCGAGCGCGGCGGGCAGATCAGATCAGCCAGGAGTTCCCGAGAGGGAAGTGATCTTACTGCGCTCGATATCCACAGACGCGCAGTTAGGGCATACTGTGCAATACTAGTAGCACGCTGATACGAGAAGGCGAGCAGATGCCAACTTACTCGGAGGCTGCGGTGGAAGCCGCAGCACAATCGGTGGCATTTGCTAGCGCCGCGGCCAGACGCAAGAGGGTGGCTTCTTTTCTGTGTAGTAGCATTCTCTGCGCGCAGACGTTTGCTCCCAGCACCGCCATTTGGCGGAAGCGAGCTTCTCGACGCATGAAAGACGGCCAGCTGGCTCGTGCCGAACCGAGCCCGCCGCCTTATCGCCTCCGTCTCTGCAGTCTCAGTTAGCAGCATGACACCGGCACGCCGTGTAGCCAAGCGTTATGCTGACCCACTCCATAAGGTAGAATTACTGCCGGGAAGAGGGCGTTCGTCTCGCTGAAGTCACTATTCCTCCTTACCACTTGGCAGGCGTCTCACTAACTCCAGCCAAGGAACCACGTCCGAGGTCGTACACTACTCGAGCGTAGTTCGTGCTGTAGGATCACTAGCATACTGTTGTGGTGAAACCAGATGCCTCCGGCTTTATAGAAGCGTGCATACACCGTCTGGCGGGCGTGTCTAATGCGGACGATGGGTTCGAGAGCCAACCGAGTCGGCGGGTGATCCTGCCAGCCCCAGACAGGCCTACGCCAGCCGGAGCCGGAGACGTAGCGGTCCCTTGCACATGCCTTCGTTCTCTTTCTGGAGGTGGCGCTCTGCCGCACTGACTCGGCCGCGTGCGAGCGAGCGTGCAAACGCCGCTCGGGCGACTCTCACTCACTATCGATCTCGCTTTCGATCCGCGACTACTCCTCGAAGTACACCCCAAGGACAACCACCCCCAACCAACCACTATGGGCTGCGCGCATTCGACCCCCGTGAAGGAGACCTCCACCCCGGAGCCACCAGTCTCGACGCCTGTGGCGGCTCCAGCTTCGGTCTCCACGAAGTCGGAAGCGGGCCAGACGACCCCGGAGACCAATGTGGAGAAGGAGGCCGACGTCCAGGAATCGGCAGAAGCTCCAGAGAGCGAGGCGAAGCAAGTCGAAGAGGCGATAGTCTCAGAGCCCCCTGCCTCAACGACGTCTGCTGTAGAGCAGACCGAGTCAGAAGCGGTGGCGGAGGAAACCGCTGACGTGCCGGAGACTGAGGAGACTGTTGCTGAAGCTCCAGCGTCGACGGCCGCTCCACCCGAGTCGGAGACTGCTCCTGTCTCTACAACGCCTGCGGCTGATAAGTCGGAGGAGGCCGCTGAGGAGGAAGCGCCTGTAGTTGAAGAACCTGCGAAGACGGAGGAGACGTCTGAGGCTGTCGAGGAGGCCGCGTCGTCTCCTGCTTCAGCGACTCCGGCTCCTGAATCAACGTCGTCTTCGGCTGACAAGGACACTGAGGTGGAGCCGGAGAAGAGCGACGACACGACTGCCATGGAGGCGCCTGCGGTGGCCACGGAGGTGTCTGAGGAGGAAGCCGCAGCTCCCGTCTCAACGGTAGTGACCCCAAAGTCAAATGGCCATCCTACCGTATCCGAGGTGTTCGCTGAAGTCGAATCGGCCGTCGAGGCTGAGGATGAAGTTGCTGAGGAGTCAACCCCCGAGGTCGTAGAGTCTGAGAACAACGAACTTGTTGGGGAGACCACTGCGACGCCTCCCGCCTCAGTGCCCACAGCACCGCAGTCGAAGAAGGCCCCGGAGTCGACGGGACCTCCGGCAGAAAGCAAGCCCGAATCGGAGTCGCAGGAGGAGGAGGAGCCCATGAAGGAGGAGGCGGTTGCAGCGCCTGTGGAAGCCGACGTGCCCGAGGAGCCGGTGAAGGAGGACGTCGAGGGGTCTGTTGAGGAAACGAAGGATGAAGACAAGAAGACGTACAAGGTGACGGGCCACAGCATCGAGGAGCACGGCGTGGTGTTCTATACTGTGGAGGCCGTCCAGGGTAAGGCTAGCTTCAAGAAGCGCTACAGCGAGTTCAAGGCGCTGGTGACGGCTCTCGGCAAGCCCAAGACGTTGCCATCGCTGCCGAGCGGCGGGCTCATGTCCAAGGTGCGCGGCAAGCACAACGCGGCGCTTATCCAGGAGCGCGAGGCGCAGCTGTCGGTGGTGCTGAACGCGATCTGCGATGACGAGGAGCTAGTGGAGAAGGACGCCTTCAAGGCCTTCCTGGCGTAAGTGTTAATGCACTAGCGTTTCGTTTTGTCGAATTAGGGCACCAGTATTCCGCTGCTGCTAGTGATGCTACCCACCTTTCCGTTGGCTCAACTGATAGGACGTCACTGTATAGAGACGACGAGGATTCTGCTGTGGCTGCTTGCGGTATAGTTGGTGTCGGTGTATCACAGGACTTGGTCTCAAATGCAATTGTCCCCGGTATCAGTCACGCTGCAGTGGCGGCGACACGTGAAGTGGTCCTGTCCGTCGCACTTCAACGCTGGTGACCCTGCCTGCTCATGCGGGACCACGCAGGGCCGCTCACCTCCATCCGTTCCACACAGGTCCAGGTCCAGGTCCAGAGATAGAGGTACCAAGACTCTCAGGAAGAGAGCGCGCCGGCGTCTGGAAACAAAAGCACAAGGCAATGCTGCCACTCTCAGACTCGGCTACGACTACAGTGACCAGCAAGTCAGTCTGCGTCACTGCCAACCCGACAGTGTCGAGCCAAAGGAGGCGGCGCCCAAAGAGAGACGCACATTATGACAGAAGATCGAATCCAGCCCGTCGCAAGTTCACGAGACTGCAGCGGGATAAGACAAAAGTCATCGCTTCATCACACAAAGAAAGCTCCAAGCTCCCGAGTCCACTTCAGCTCCCTCAAGTCTCCACAACCACTAACGACCAAACTCCCCGCCGAGGATGAACGTCTTCGCGCTGGACTGTTGCGGTGGTGGCGCTCTCCACCGTCCAGGCTGACGACACGTCAAGCCCTCGCCTGCGTGTGCACGCCGAAGACGAGTCATGCACGATTGAGAACGACTCGCAGTGCGACAGCCATCGCCACACATCTGGTTTCAGACTTGTCGACAGGACGCTTTTCGCCTTTGAGACGCGGTGTAACCAGCACCGTAGCCCGCATTCTTTGCACGCTGTTACGACCGCTCTCCAGCCTTGCGGATGCATGTACCATGGTTCCGACCCAATGTCGTCGAGACTCGCCCACACACGATGGCCAATTTCCAGCACACTGCCGTCGCGTATCACCGCCTAAAAGATTTTGTTTGCACGCGCTTAGCGGATGGTTTCCCGGTCGTGTTGGAAGCCAGCGCTTCACGTAGAGGAGGTGCTGGTCTCCGTGTAGTTCAAATTCAATACGCAGCAGCTTGCAATACGCATCGATCTCCAGCTTTCAGCCTTTACCAAAAACTGCCCGAATAAACAGGAAGGGGAGAGCCGGCAGGCCCGAGCGCCAGTAGCAGAATTGGACGTCTGTATTCAGGATGGGGCAGCGAAGAACCCCATAGTAGTCCAGCTCAACGGCCAGGTACCGCTCCAGACTCCGAAACGTCCAGAGTTTATACGGCGCCACAATATACTTGCAGCCCTTCTGTGCCAAGAGCCTTTGATTTTCAGCACCATGCCTTTGAACGCCAGTGTTGCTCCAGTGCTCCCAACAAGCCTCCTGATTATAGTGATGCTCGCCGTTGAAGTCCCAAGAGACCATGAGATCAGAGTCGAAACCGTCTACCTCGATACCGATGAGCAAACGGTTCGGCTGGGACTTTCCGTTGGCGAGTTCTGCGAGCGCGAACTGGTACCCACCCTCGCCTTTGCTTCGTCGGAATTCCCGACACAGCTCTCAACCCGGAACCCGCGCGCGCCGAATACAGCAGCAAGGTTCCCCATACCCACTTCAGCGTAAGGTGGGTGGCGTAGCTTTTGGATGAAACTCCGAGTTGGGGCGGCGGCGAGTCAGCATAGTCCTTAGTCTCATACGAATTCGGCCTGATTGGGGTATTGTGGGAATTACTATTCATAACCCACAGTTTGCAGATTTTGGTCGTTTGGCGGTGACGAATGATACTATTCTCTGGGCACAGACGTTCTCGATTGGATAGAATCTCCACCATTTTGGGATATATTTGGACTCTAAATGACACCTAGTGAAATCAAGTCATTTCTAAGCGCAACAAGCAGGAAAATGGATTACTTTACAGCTTTAGATTGTTCCTGGAGAGCGGTAGAAAGTTGTTCGGAGACTTTCCTTTTGAGGGAAATTTCTTTTTGAGGGAAAGAGACGATAGTTGTGGACACGGAGTTGAATCTACGGGGAGTATTTTAGGTTGTCTCACCACTTTCCTTACAGTTATTTGTCGGGTGGCACAGCTATCCGGAAACACTGTCACTATGCTTTCTGGAAGAGCACGCAACCACCGAAGCACACACGAGAAGTCAACCTGTCAAAGCAGGCAGAAGCCACACCTACTAACCTTTAAGACGCGTCGCGCGTTCGCGCGTTCGCGCGTTCGCGCTACGAAATCTCATTACCTACGCTACCTGAAAGTACAGGGGAGACATGTTGTTCGCTTACCCCCTTCAATGGCGACACACAGAAGTGCAAGGAGGTGTGTCCCTCTTCCAGTGCGCACCCAGGAGTAAACCTGGCTTACCTTTATTTGAGTACGAGAAGCTTCACTGTACCAATCCAAAGTCCAAGGGGTCGTCTGTCTCTCGCAGTTTGTATCCGAAGTATGTCGGATCAAAATGATTTCGTTTGGTTCGAAGGTTGCAACCTAGAACAACACAGGGTACAGCCCAGGAGAACTTGTCAAATCCTCGCGATCGGCTAAACAAGCAGTTCTCCAAAAGTAGCTCACTTCTTAAGTGCTTCCAACGATCGAGGGTCCTCTCCACTCAGGTCTCACTTCTCGATCCAAGCCTCGCCTCGCTCGGCCGATCAAGCACCAGTTTCCCTCCGTCGGCAAGTGTGTGCTTTCTTTCGGGCTGTATGAACCGCGAGCAAGGGTGCCGTGGATCCTATATTGGCCACTCAGTTCTTCTCTTTGTTCAGTGTGGACATTCTCGAGAGGTTCCAGCTGATTGGAACTGAATGTTACTTAGTTTGGAAATCCTGTCCTGTGCATTTTCTTTGTCACACCAATGTCGAAGTTGAAGTCGCTTTGTGTGCCTTACTGTAGTATCGCTGCGAGCTTCCTTCGTCGTCCTCGCGTGGCTACGGCCAATACGCGTTGTGTCACTCCATCAATTATGGCCGGTTCCTTCCATCAGCTTTCGTTGAAGGTTTCATCTGGGGTGATAGGACCAGGTGAGATCTTCTTGAGCAGCTCCAGTGAGCGAAGCACCCTTTGGCAGTGGTGCGACGACTAGCAAAGCTGGACCAGTGACATGATCCAGCCAAGAGAGCTGACTACAGTTTTGGTACACTTGGACTGGATTAAAACACAGGTCGTTGCGCGACGAGGGTGTCGTGCTGGTCTTTCATGACTCAACAAATATTTGCTGAGACAGCTCTGGTTTCCGGGGGACTCCAGAGGCAAATGGAGGGCGATAGTTGCTTGGATCATAGCACAGTAGTATTCGACCAATGATGTGTTCGTGCTTCATTACTGCACGCTGATATCTCAAGGCAGTCAAGGTGTGGTACTTCCCGGGTTCTGCCTTGTAGAACAAAATGAAAAGTGCTATTCTCTCGTGGAAAGAGCAGCGACTACTGCCACCGCTCTATCCTGGGGTTAGCTATACATGGGATCTTGGCTGTGCTTTTCCAAGAACCGCTACGTAACTCCTGCTGGGTTGTCCCAGCGACACCTTCGGAGACGCTTCCACCCTGCCGTTGGGGCCTGCCGTGCCAGCGGCATTCTGCACCCTTGGTGGGTTGCCCATGGCCCTGAGTGACACCGAGAGCGTCGACATACTGCCGTGTCGGCGGTGAAGGATTCCTCGCTCCGCAGAACGGAAGCTATCGAAAGAGCCCCATGAACTAATGCCTCTTCTCTACCACTTCTTGGTTGACACAAATACCCCGCGTCTTGTTCAACAGCCCAGGGAACAGCGTATCTTGAGTATCCTACTGCTCAAACGGGTTTGGGGTGAACTTTTTTCTTGATACACAGGAGGGAATTGCACAACTTGCTACTCTGCACATGCGAGCAAGGTACCAACCAATGAAGATATTTCTGCGTGATGCTAAAGCGTATTTGGAAACGATGTTCCGGGTTGAGGACTTTAAGATCAGGAACCGCCGATTCGGAGGCCAGGTCGTCACTGACGGTAAAGGAGTGCGCCTGGCCCTTTCCAGCTCATGGAGGATGGAGCCAAGCCAACTTTTATGACCTGGTCATCAAGCCACGTTACTCCGCGGAAAAACTACAACGTGGTGTGGGGGCTCGACCGGACAACTACAATGTGTTCGCGGTGAGCAACAACCACGGTGAAATGGTGCACTGCTCTAGCACACAATTTTCAATGACGCCAATTACACCGAGACTACCACGAAACGGCTCAAGTGGAAGGTCAACAACCCGGCATACCAGGCTGTCATGCGGGTCTACCATAACACAAAGCAGTTTCAGTGTCAGCGCTGTATGACTACGTGCGCTACATTGTACCCCTACTTGCCATGTTGCTTGACCTTTTCGGAGTGATGCGCATCCACAACAAGTTCAAGCGACGTGCGTACGAGCAGATGAAAACTATGCACTATGTGTCGAGCTAGTGTCCCAAGTAGGGTCAAGAACCTCTGTCGGCTTTGGGTGGGTGAGTAGGTGAACCCTGATGGCTCGAAGGGAGCACCTGACGGACCCGTTTAGCGCTGCAAGCGTGAGCTCAAGAGTTACTGTCGCGTTGAAGGGGCCGATGAGTACCAAATGTCGAAGGTCCGCTCCACGTGCCTCCAGCTTGATCTCTACAACCAGCGCTCTGAGTTTCTATGCGAAGACAGCTTCGTTCGTCGTCGACCTGTTTACAGAGTCCTGCATTGCTCAATATTTTGCCGGAGTGCTGTGGCGAATAGGGACGCCAACGCGTCGCAAAACATGTTGATGCTGCTTTAAGACATGGCGGGAGGAGTGGACAGGGGGATTCGGCTTCGATCTGCAATGTTCACACGCGGCGTCAAGGCATTTCTCACACTATGAGACTGAGGTAGGATCAATTCATTTGTTTTAGGGGCGGCGACCACCTGCGGACAGACCGCTGGTGAGAATCCTGGTAGCACACTCACAATTGAACAGCCTAGCAGGGCAATAACAACCCGACGTGGAGTATGCAGGACGTCGGGGACCAAGGAGTTCAGATCAGCTGTGCGACATACATTTATAGTGGGTTTGGCAGCTCTGCTGTTTCCACAGGTCCAGCTTCCATGAGTTCGTCAGCATTCATCTATCCACATACAAATAGGACCCGAACGGAAGAAAAGTCCGTGTCTAAATGAAAAGGTGAAGAAACAGAATTGATTTATAGTAAATCAGTACTCTGATGCAGACCAATTCGTGGGGCTGAATGAACTGCGGCCGAGCTAGCAGCATCCTGGAGGACCGCGCGTCGGACACATGCACTTGGCGCAGCACGTTGCGTATCAGCAGCACCAGCTGGGAAACTCCTGCTGTCTGTAGTCGTTTCGGCGCGCTTCGGCTGCCGTTGCCAACACTCTCGGTGTGCAGCTGGCCAGACTTCTTTGCAGACCACCAACTTTCGTTCACCCTCTAAGGAGCCACGACAAGAGCATACAGCGCGGTGTCAGGTCTTCGCTCACCTTTTGTCAGTGCTTTTGGTTTGGTCATTGGATAGAGTTTCTCGCCAGCAGGTGGTAGCGTGACGCGCCGCCCTGAGCCTATTCTGGCAGCAACAGAACAAGAATTTTGTCGCTCGCCACCAGGCAAGCTCTGCGCCACACGCATGGCATGAATTCATATGAAGTACACAAGATAAGCCACACCATGTGATACAGTATCTCCTCGCCCCAGATGTGCGCGACACCCTAAACCGACTGTAGCTAGACTACTTTCCCGTTGCAGCGCATACCTCCACCAAAACAGCCCAGCGACCTTGGGAGGAGGTGGCAGGTAAGAGCACCTCCAGGTTGTGCTCGGGTCTTTGGGTCCGTACTTTAGTCTTCGCTCACTATCGAATTCGCCTTCGATCCGACACTTCTACGCCAAGTACCTCTCCTCCGAACCCACGCCAAGTACATTCGTCACCATGGGCTGCACGCACTCGACCCCCGTTGACGAGAACGCCGCTGCCACCACGGCACCGCCTGCTTCCACGGCACCACCGGCTTCCACGATCCCTCTCGAGACTGCGCCGGAGGCTGAACCTGAAACCGAGGTGGCGGCCGAGGCCGAAGAGCCCGCCAAGACGCTGTACGCCGTGACGGGCCATGCCATCGAGGACGACGGCGTGGTCTACTACACCGTCCAGCCCGTCGAGAGCGAGGACAGCTTCAAGAAGCGCTACAGCGAGTTCAAGGCGCTGGTGACGGCTCTGGGCAAGCCCAAGACGTTGCCATCGCTGCCGAGCGGCGGGCTCATGTCCAAGGTGCGCGGCAAGCACAACGCGGGGCTGATTGAGGAGCGCGAGGCGCAGCTGTCGGTGGTATTGAACGCG